>DWDW01002515.1:0-10149 GCA_018245635.1 Mimoniades versicolor eupheme
ACTACTTCTTTGAAAAATCACTTGAAATCAATACACCCGGAGGAGTTTTGTTTATTCCAAAGTGCGAATAAAGAAAAGGAATTGAAGAAGAAAAATGATGAAGGAGGTACGTATCGAAAATATCAGAACAACGGATTTACAAACATTTTTTAAAAACTTTGTTACGGTTAGATATGTTGATTTTATTTCATTAATATTTAAAAAAATATTAATTTATCACCTCCACCAGCCAGTGTTCCCAGCGAACAGCTATTTAGTGGAGCTGGGTTAATATATAAGAACACACTACGAAACAGGTTGGAAGCTGAGAAGGCTGCAATATTGGTAGTAATTAAATATAATTCACCAAATTTTAAGTTTAATTATTAAACAATGATTTTTTCTTATGAAACTCGAAGCTTAAAATTCTGTTGTGTCATAAGTAAAACTAAAAACTAGTGTAATTTTGTTCTAGAAATATGATTAAATAAATAAAAAGTTATTTTAAATTGATTTTCAGTTATTTATGCACTTAAAATTTAAATAATTCATCATCATCATCATCATCATCTAGCCCTTATCCCAATAATTTCTTTTTCGATAATTATCCTTTTAAAATCCCAAAATCCGCATCTGCATCCGCATCACATCTGCATTCGCATCGAATCCGCATCCGCGGATGTGAACTTCTAATAATCCGCATCAGCATCTGCACCCGCGGATGTCTAAATTTTCGCATCCGCAACAACCCTAATGAGACGTAAAGTAGAGTCGAAATCGCACAAAAAATTCGTAGCAAGTTCGGCAAATGTTAATGTGGACTGTAATATTTACAGCGGCCTCAATTAGTGAACACTGGGCTAAAGTCTGTAATTTTGTGTCAATTTAATGGGTATCCATTCATTCAGGCCGCAAATTCTTTATACAAGACTTGTAGGCAATACAATAATTGTATTTGTAACCTAGCTGAGTTATACATAGTTCGCCTTCAATAAAAAGGTAATTGTATTTTTCACAATCGGCATAAAAAACTTTGCTAGTAACTTAAGAGATGGAAAAGCAAACGTCCGATTCGCGTCAATCAACCGCTATAACAATGTCCAAGGTCAATAAGAAATCTGTGACGGCAAAAAGAAACGTATCCAATTCGGAATAAAAGGATTGTACACGAGTGTCGTCAAGCATAATAGTCATCTCTTGCGCCAGTGAACGACGTATGAGGCAGCGTTCACATTGAATTTTCATAACTTTTTACCATTAAAATTATGCTTATAAAATGTGAATTTTCATGGTTGCCATTTTATTTTGGCTTTATCACTTCTTATTCTGTGAAAAGGCATTTGTCTAATATGCGCACAAAAAAAAATAATTGACGCTGATGGTGAGATGGTCTGTGACGCAGATTTCAATACAAAAAAGTATTGAATTTCCAGTACTGGTTCGGAGGCTGGAAACGTGCCCGATGAATGGCGATAGACTCACCACCTGTTTAATAGTGAGAAGGAAACATAACTGGTGAAACGTGGGAGTGTATTACACTCCTCTGACTACCTCTTCGGGGATCACAGGCGTGATGTTACAGTTTTGCTGATGTTTTATACTTGTTTGTTGTAATCCAGTAGTCCGGTTTTGTAAATACGAGTATATTGTGTATGTGTACACACACGCCCTTATTTCCTGTCTTCCGAATATTGTTTCGGACGTGACAAGTGATCGCTCAGTGAAATTGGTTATCGATTTGGGCTATGTTTGCACAACTGCTTATGGTGCTGTCCAAATCCCATTTTTCGATTAGACGGTGTTTTATTTCGTGTACTACACGTAAGGAACGAACTTTTGTGTTTTAGTTTTCCCTAGCGACATAGTATTCATTCCTAGAGATATGACAATGCCCATTTTACGGCAGTTCTCGTTATAAATATCTAGGATTTAGTAATTAACGTTATTAGTTGCATCATTAACGTATAAAAGCTCAACAGGTTGTAATTTTCTATTTTCTGTTAAATGTTTTGTAAGTGTTTGTCATCATCTTCATCATCAGCCTGTTAGGGTCCACCGCTGGACATAGGCCTCCCATGAGGGATTATGCCTATAATCCCCATGCTGGGCATGCTGGTTGGAGATCACAGAGGACAGATTCTCCCAGCACCTACACCGCAGTCCATAGGCGACCAGGACATATGTATATCTATGCCGGCGCAGACCGCGCCAAACCGCGATCCGTCTGCGCCAGGTTATGTCGCCTCTGACGACATCCTGTATTCCGGCACGGGGCCGGGGAACAAATATTTCGACCGATTTCCGACCCGATACGAAACAGTGCTTATCCAAAATTATACATAATCAGTTAATGTGCTACATTAACTGATGTATCTTTGTTATGGATATTCGGACTAGTGTGGAGCCTATATGAGGTACTTCTTCATGAGCTGCCGCTGATTGCCGCTGCAATCGGCGGGAGCTCATGAATCAAGACCTCCTACATGTCAGACACTAGTTGGGGCATGCCGAAAAAAACGCTAATTAAGCCATAATCTTCTAATTTTCTATCATTAACTATAATTTTGTATATCTATATGACCACTTGTTTCATTGCAGTCTGGTACCACCAATCCCACGGTGAGTGTAACATTACGCAACCTGGGCTCCAGCGTGCAGACCGTGTACAACGCGCCTACGAATCTAGACCAGTGAGTTAATGTTTGACTTTAGACGATTTTGAATGAATAATGAAGCTAAAGTAGGTCTCCGGCAGTAACAGCCAAGTTCTATCACATTGCCCTAGCACAGTGCGGTTCTCTGGGATAATGTTCTCCATACGATCTTTCTTGGTATTTGATAAAATTATAAATAAATAAATACGTTAGGCACTAGGGACTAACTACGTTAGGTTAACTACGTTAGCCATTTAGTGATGTCTTTAGCAAATGTGATGTTTTAATGTATGCATCCAGGTTTTTATCACGTCTGTTAGGCTTGCATAACCCAAAAATAACCAACCCTAAAAGAAATTGGTGGTCAATTTGACTAGGATTAGTATTGATTTGATGCAATAATGGTATTTTTCAGGCCAATCCTGAAGAGTGTGACTTTCGTTGGAAACGATCGCATCGCAGTTATGTGGACGAACCGCGTCCAGACCACGCTCAATGTACTGCTTTGCACTGAGGGACAAGCAACCTGTACACAGGTACGGTCAGGAGTGTCCTTTGTGTTTCCTTCATCAAAAGATCGAAGGGATAGTTAACAGTCAGAAATAGCTGTCTACCACTTATGTACCTGAAACTACCTTCAAATAGGAATAGAACTAAACGAAAGTTAGTATCCGTTAATATAGTTATTATTAAGACTTTCGGTTAGTACACAATTGTTTTTAGGGTCTTTCGGTTGTTTTAACTCTTACCGTTAATTTGTAATTGCATTATTGCCTTAATTTCGACAAATTTAGCAGACAGAATAGGATGCTTTCACTGAAGACTAAATTAATCTACACAATATCATAAGCTGCACACGTAAAACATTTTTCACGATTCAAAAAATGTCATGTTTTATTTACAGATATTCACATACACTGAAAGCAACGGATGGATTGACAACATCCCGCTCATATTCAACGAGCAAGGGAACGCGTTTATCACCATCTTACCGCAAGTGAGTCACCTTATTAGAATCGTTTGGTTCCTGTTCAAGGAGTTACGCGTATTTGGAAAAACTATGTAATTTTAAAATCAATAGTTAAAAGTCGTCATCACCATCATTATCATCCTTCCTAAGTCTGCCGCTGGGTCTGTGGCCTTAATCCGCTCAACATCCGGGTTGGCCAATGGGAGCTTATGTAAACTGCTCTATACCATGATCAGCCAGCGACGCCTTAGTCGCCTCTTACGACACCGCTATTTGGCATCCGGCACTTGTATCCAGCATAGAGTATGGGGATGTATTCTTTACATAGTATAGAAAGAATGACTAAATGTGGAATGTGACGATGAAAGACTAAATGTGGAAGAATGTAAAGTCAAGAACGAACCATTATTCGTAATAAAATACGTCACGTCACGCCTGTAATATACGAAGAAGTAAACAGAGGAGTGTAGTTGACTCCCACGTTTCCCCAGTTACCTGTACGTTCCACCGTGGAATAAATGGTGAGCCTGTTACCTTACGCCGGCCACGAATCCAGACTCCGATCTACTACTAGAAATTTTAACTAGAAATTCTCGTTAGAAAAACCCGATAATTGTGTAGTTATAAAATTATGATTCAAAGTTTGAATAGTAACATCGAATTAAGAGTATTTGCCATTTCAATAGTAAAATATGTAGATTATTTTATATTTATAAGAGTAATATGGAATAATTTAGAATATTTGCCATTTGAACCTTTTCAGACAGTGTCCGGAGTTCTGTACAAGCAAATAATCCTAGTAAGGGATACCAACGCCAACTTGTGGACGGCTACTGGCCGCACTAACACAGCACACACCGTTGGAGAGATCTTACAGTGGACTTCTGATAATGTTATGTAAGTGTCAATATAATCAGTGGGTTATATTTTAGTATTAAATGTAACATGAATATGGATCTATAGATACTCATAAATTATACAGGCGTAACTTACGTATATTTTTTTGAGATAGCCTGATTAGTTTCTGACCCTACCAAGGCAGAAGCCGCAAGGCCAAAAGACACAAGCGGATTACAAAATAATTGCAAGTAATACTTAAATTTATACCATCTATTAGAATCTAAACAATGGCCAACAACTTTTTGATATATGTGAAAATAATTTATTGAAATTAGTAAAATGATTGGAATGTAATAATGCATGTTATGATTGAAAACGTTTAAACAATTAACAATTAATTTCCGGGATATCTCTTATCATGTATTGATATCATATGTAGCAAGTTAGTCAAGATTAACGAGTGGGTCCCACATAACACGGTGCCCCTTCCAGAGTCCCGGTTACCTTTTGAAGGTTTTCTCCCGTTAACAAAAAAAGGGTACCACCTACTTTAGCAGTAAAAACCGTAAAACACATAAAATAAATCAATTATGTTGTAACAGTTGGTACAAGGCGACCCACGTGAACGACACCGCAGAACAACATATATACACAGTGGACGCAGCGGGACAGGTGTCCTGCTTTACCTGCGACATCCAGCGACCTGACGGCGCCAGCTGTCTGTACAACGACGCGACCATCAGCGCTGGGGGAACTCGCATGAGCATCAACTGCGCCGGCCCCAACATACCACAGATATTCATTTACGATCTCGTGAGTATTCACAATGCTCTAAAAGATATGTTTGATCTGCACAATAGACAATAGATAGACATGTTTGCATGAGCAGAGGTTGGCTTCTTCATAAGCCGTCGTTCATAAACTTCATATGTATAGTACATTTCTTTGCAGAACGGCACACAAGTTTTCACGTGGGATAGCAACCAGGAAGTCTCGTCTCTCGTTGACGGACGAGCGATACCGAATACTATTCGTCTGGCGGTGCCTCTGGAGAGCGGGCTGTTCGAAGCTGACGTGAATATCCAAGTGCCAGATGACTATGAACGGCGAACGAACGTGCCTCTCTTAGTATATGTGTGAGTGTGACGACTTTTCTCTTTACCATATAGCAATACACGCACACATACGTGTAGTTTCACGCACACACACAGTGAAAGCGTTGAAATCTAAATAATTACATTATACTTGCTTTTGAACACTGATATAGGTACTGTTCCGATTGTCCAGTGGTTAGAGACTGCGCACTAAACTACAGATTGCCGGTTTCATTACCATCCAGAACAAATAATTCGTATGATAAGTAGGAGTATTTGTTCTATAAAAGGGTGTATTTATATAGTTGAAACTATAGTCATCAGCGTAATACAAGCTCTATTTTGGGATCTGATAGTCTGTGTGAGTCTCAATATAATTAATACTAATGATTATTAATTTGCAGATACGGTGGTCCTGACACAGCCCTGGTGACCAAACAGTGGAGCATCGACTGGGGCACGTCGCTAGTGAACCGTTGGGGCATCGCCGTGGCACATATCGACGGCCGCGGCTCCGGACTGCGCAACGTCGCGAACATGTTCGCGTTGAATCGCCGCCTGGGCTCCGTGGAGATTGAAGATCAAATTACTGTTACTAGGTGCGTATATTTTCGATGTTCATTCTTGAGCGTCTATTATTAATATGGGAGTTGTGTATCGAATTATGTTATCGGAGAGGTTGTTGTAAATATTGAAGAAACGTATAAAAAACTTTAGTTTGACAAATTAAAAACATGCCTTGTATGTAATGAAATCAACGTTTTCTTAGTAAATTTATTATGAATATTACTTTGTTTATTCATTAAACATAGCTTACACTCAGATCGACTGTCCTCAAAAATGTATTTGTATGATAAACGTGTTTAAACGTTATATTAGTATTAAATGTTCGTAACTAAAGTGATAAGAATTGTATTCGAATTCTTTTACTATAGCTTCAGTTAAATAAAGTGCAAAGGTATTAAAAGTGAGCGGCACCGTCAGGTACCTGCAGGACACGCTGCCGTGGGTGGACGGCAACCGCACGTGCGTGTGGGGCTGGTCGTACGGCGGGTACGCGGCGTCGCTGGCGCTGGCGCGCGGCGGCGCCGTGTTCCGCTGCGCCGTCGCCGTCGCGCCCGTCGTCGACTGGCACTTCTACGGTAACGGCCGCTCACACTGCACGCGCCGCGCGCCCTACGAACGTTTCGTTTGTCTTGTCCATTACAAAACAAACATTTCTCATAGCTTATAGCGAGCTATACTTACACCATAATAATATCATTGATGCCAGGCTAATTCGGTTTGTGTGTATCTGTTACCTATGTGTTCTTGTGAAAACTATAAAGATGAATTTAAAAAATAAACACGGACGTAGATGCATTTTGATTAAGAATGTGGACTATTCAAAAACAAAGATTGTCGCGTTGGTTTTGTCGTTTGCAAGGGCGACTGCCGATCGGGAGCTCCTGGGTTCAAATCCTGGGTCGGGAAGTATTAGATTTTTCTAATAGTCTATAGGCTATTCAATAGGCTCAACACCTCTTCCATAGTGGAACGTAACCGTAACTGGTGCAACGTGGGAGCGTGCTACATTCATCTGCCTACCTCCTCGGGATTACAGGCGTGATGCTACGTACATGATGTTGTCATATCATTATGGGATAAACTATTGAGCAATTATAATAATACCTATAAGTACTAAATTATCACTTTGGTGGCCAGAAATCCAACACGAGGCGCTCAAAATGTCTTCTTTCGCTGTTGAATATGTTTAAAGGCTAAGATGATATTTATTTATTGTTTTAGACACCATCTACACGGAGAGATACATGGACACGCCACAGAACAACGTAGAAGCGTACAGCAATTCTTCGCTGTTGACTGAAGAAGTTGTAAGTTCTACTATTGTGACATAGATGGCGTGTTTTCCAATATCCTAGATAGGCATGCACAGAATAGACTAACAATAAGGTTAATAAAATACAGAACATTTGTTGATGACCTGATAATGTTTTGAAAACGGAAAATATATGAGGAAAATTGGTTCGCATATCCGATTTGATTCGCGATAATCTGGTTTCGCATACTTGCATTTTTGAAGTGCAAATAGGGGAACGATAGATAATCAGCTGGAAGTAGGTACTTAGGTACATGTCACGGGTCATGTTAGGTACATGTGACATGTAGGTACATGTCACGATAAAAATGCACAATAGTGGTAATTTGTACATAGTATGTTTGCGAACTTACATAGTACAATTGATTTAACGATGACAGCAGATATAATGCGATGATGATTGAGTGGCGGTTAAAACAAACGTTCGCCGTTTGTGGTACAGGTGGACGCGTTCCGCACGAAGCGGTACTTCCTGGTGCACGGCACCGCGGACGACAACGTGCACTACCAGCACGCCATGCTGCTGTCGCGGCTGCTGCAGCGGCGCGACGTTTACTTCACGCAGATGGTATTGTTATTACTATTCTATCATTATCCCTGGTCCCTTGCCGGGTAAGCAGAGAGCACCAAGTGCAAAATATCTCTATCTTTATAAACCTGAATAGTTCGTTCTACTGTCATCGCACTATCCATCCACGCACGGAGATTGTATCAACAGACATTAACTGAAAGCGTTATATGTAACTGCCATGATGTGTTCAGTGTTAAAATCAAGATATTCGAATAAATCGATTTGTGTCATTGCTTCATTGATGTGATCTAACTTTACTAATGGTAAGAGTGACGTAGTTTATAACTATAATTAGTTAATTCAACTGACCCCATTGACTGACCCCATTGAAGGACTTCAAAAAGACTTTAGAAATTGGTGTCATACAGATTGTACTTATTTAATTGTACTTGCGATTATTTTAAATAGTAGTACAAAATCAGTACATGGAGCAACTTTGGCGCGTAAATCAATATAAATATAAAAGTAGGTCGACTCACGGGAAACACGTATTCATGAACGTACAAGAAGCGTCTTTGAATAGAAAATTTGACTGCAGATTCTATTGTCACAGTTCGCTCATATCTTTCTAATGTTTTTCACAGAGTTACACAGACGAAGATCACGGCCTGGTCGGCGTGAGACCCCATCTCTACCACTCGTTAGAAAAGTTCCTCCGAGAGAATATGCTATAAGATATTGGCATAGTCACTTTATCTACACTTCAGTATCAGTTCAATGAAAGTATTGTAATTGTTCAAGTTTCAAATATAAAGTTAGTGATGTAAACGATAATAATATTATCACGATGTGGACATTAGTATTTTAGTGATAAAATTTCGTAGTTTACATCAAATCATATGTATATATTATATTTATCGGACGTCTATAATTTAAAGTTTAAAAAACTTATATTTTTCTTGTACCTGAGTAGAGAAACCCATTAGTAAAAGTATGTATATTTTCCTCAGTAATTTTAAGTATTTAATGTTACTTAATGTTGCCAAATAAAGCAGAGTCACAGGGTCGACGATACAAGAATATATAATACATATTTATCATTTGCTGAGATATGTAGATGTTACCTTACATTGTTGTAGTTTTATTGACGTTACCATAATATGTACGTATATGCATTGAAAATATGTATTTTAATATAACATTAATGTATGACAGTTTTTATTTGTAAATATTTTATGTAAGTATTTGAGTACCACCTGTCTAATTAAATGTATTTTTACGATTTGCTGTCGATAATTAATTCATCATTCCGTCAACAACAATCCTCCATCAACAGCGAACATCTATCAACAACCCTTAAGCAGCAAAATAGGTATTTAAAAATATGTAAGCCACCCAATATGGCTTATTCATTATTCTACCCCTACTTTGTTCGTCATTTCACATACGCTTATTTTCCCTTATGAAAATTGTTTAATTGGTAACGTAAATGAAAACAAATAGATAATTACATATTTGTACAGTTACAGTAACATTATATTGCCATAAAGCTTAATCAATGTCATAATAAAATTTATTGTAATTTATTGTAGGTACTTATCATACACATATCTTACACTACAAAGGGCAGTCATTCTTAACACCTGCATAATAGTTAGAAAGTTCATACAAAGTAAGTCTCACTAGTACCTTAACAAAATTGTTTTTTCTTCTTTCACCTTTGAATTATTGTATCTTAATCACCTATACAATTGCACATGCAGTTTTAATATCAATTAAATATTGCTCACTTCGTTTACTACGGTGAGTATCATAAACAACAGATTTATTAATTTGAATCGAGATTCGTAAATGACGATAACAACAACAACAATAATAATGTTCACCATATTAAATGGGGTGCATGAAAGGCGCCTCTCCGAGTGGCGACTATGTATGATTAAGTACGAACATACCCTGCCCGGCGCACCCGGGACATTGCCACTAATCCTTTCCCCACGATGGCAGATCAGTCACGATCAGCTGTCGACTCGACGAAGAAGATTTTTTTAGTAATAAATATTTTTATTATGAAAAACATTTGCCCTGCGTATTTATAAATATAATATAAAAAAGTAATACATTTTTTCCCTCAATTTTCCTTCGTCGTGAATCAGATATCCGTAGACGGCGACACTTGAATTTTAAAATGATTTGGGGTGAAGCCCCCTTGGGTTGTATTA
>DWDW01002516.1:0-10149 GCA_018245635.1 Mimoniades versicolor eupheme
AACTGGTTAAACGTGGATGTGTACTACACTCCTCCGCCTACCTCTTCGGGGATTAAAGACGTAATATTACGTTTATTTCACATTTACACAAATATTGCTGTCAGCTATAATAGTGTCCCTACCCTGGTTCTCACGGCAATAAATGTTTATTCTGCACACGATTTAATTTGCCGTTGGTTCAGTTTTAATCATTTTCCGTCGCGCCGATCATTTCTCTTGTTGCAATGAGCACCAAACGATTACCAGTACTAACTGTGATTCTCACAACGTAAGCTTTATTATTTCGGGAAAGCGGGTGGTTGAATCAAAGTAAAAGATGACGTTGACTTTATGCTATAAAATTGTTGTTTTATGAGAAGAATGTGTTGAGCGATCAGGTAGCAGTTATAAATGTTTGCCATCATCTTTAGACATCTGCATACCTCGTACTGCACTCTAGAAATAGGATTGGTAGTTTTGGTAAGACGTAACATATTTTTTGATAGGACGTTAAATTTTAACTGGCGATATTCTAAATGTACATATTATGTGGAAATGAAAAAATATTTTGTTTGTACATATGTACATAATACATTCGTTTTATTTAAAAAAAAACCATTTATAAAACAAACCAATTAAGTGCAGTCGACGTTTCCTTGTATTTGCGAGTTACACAACACTTTCTAACAGGCAAATAATTATTTTATTATTCGCTTTTGGTTTGATTTTCACTCGCGTCAACATTTTGGGTCAAGGACGAAATGAGACCTGATTTATTATATCACACGTTTGCGGATAATTTTTTAATTATTAAAATCTTCCTAACAGTTTTATGTAACAGCTGCATGTTACTCCGACGAATATTATGAATGTGCATTTAAGCAAGCGTCGAGACTGTCAGTTAACGAGTTTCATAATATTTTCTAAAAAGCAAAGAGAATGGGGTGTTTGTTCTCGGTCCGATTTTCACTTGCGTCCACATTTGGGTCGAGGACGAATGAGTGTCCATTCTGTTACGTGATCGACGAAGTGCTGAGGTATCAATTGTGAACGTGGCGTGAGTCAGGGCGCTCACTCAAATGGACCTTAGGGCAAAATATTTTACTCGTATTAAATGGTATATTATTATAATATTTTCATGTAATGTCCCTTAAAATGAAAATACCCTTTATTAACCTAAAAATAAATGTTACGGTATTCATATGAATTATATAAAAATCAGAAAAGATTTATCAGCAAGTAATTTCGTAATAATAGATTGGAGTTAATTTAAAATGACTGTTTTTTATACCAAATTACTTGTTTGAGTTTACAATATATAATTACAGTGTATTACTCAAACATTAGTAGTTATTTATTTTGTAGTAGCGCTATGAAACAAACTTGCAATTAATGTTGTAACTGGGAATACCTTTTTCACAAAAATCATTACGCCGAGACGAATCTCGCGACTCTGAATCACGGGGTTGCGAAAGCCTCTCGATGGCTGTAAGAGGAAAACGAGAGATCATAATGCTCTCGGCTAGTCCCAGTTGAGAAATAATGACTCAGTCAACTCAAGGTACACGTCACAATGACAATTTGTGAATGGTATACTTGACTATTATGTGTTATATTTCTAAGAAATATCTAACGACATGCTCAGACACAGTAAGCGTACTGTAATGATCTTGTGTCATTAAATTTTAAAATAATATTATAACCAGTAATTATACAGTTAAAGATATTATTTCATTTTTCATAAGTTACAAGACATTTATTTTTATTATTTTTCATTAGATATAAAAGTTAATGTTTTTACCGAATATTAACTATTACTATGGTTTGAATCGTAGAGAAACGCGTTTTAGATATTAATCTCTATTTAATTTGAATTGGACAAAATTATTATTGCATGTGTCTAGGATGATTTGTTGAAAAATGATGTCGACGCGTTGAATGATAATGTTCTATCTGAACGTACCTTTGACATCCGAATGTTAGAAAACTAACGCACATCATGTGCCGTAAATGTAAATGACATACACATGCTAATTCGTAACAAAATAGCGGAATTTTACGGTCGCCTCATAATACATCGTATATGTATATTATACTGCATGAGAAGAGTGGTAATATGTAGTTGAAATATATAGTATTTTATCACAACTGTTTCAATTCCGGTGAAATACGCTGGGAAAACATGTTCATTCTAATTTTAAAACAATTACAATGTGTTCTAAAGCAAATTTTATTACAATTACAGACGTAAATCCATAAAATTATTAAATTTTAGGATAAATATAATTTAATTTATTAACAATAGTCGTATTACCATTACTAATTAACCAAATAACGGTTCTAATCCTAAGATCTCGTTTAACGTAGGCTGCATATTCAGTGGCCACTAAATAACTGTTGCACGTTTATTTGATATATATTTTCATATAATACATACATTTCCTGACCAAGGAATATTTTGTTACAATATATGAATATTGTAACAAAATATTATTCTTATAAAAGTAACGCACACTACACTGCAAAAGTCTAAAATGGCTGATGTAGCGAACTATAATCAATATACATAAGTACAGACTCTTCGTAAAAGTTACAGAACGATAGAAAGTCGTTATTTATTTACAGCGCTGCGTAATAAATCGGTTATAAAACTCCATTACACATTTACAATGAGCGCTGCGTCGACAATAGTGTCAATTCGTTCTGACTCGTTTCTCGAGCCACGTTTGTACACAACAAATCGATTACGACCCGAATATCGATGTTCGTAGTATATATATGTACAGTAGCTTATGACTGTGCTGTTACTAGAATAAATTTTATGAACGTCCTTTATTCTAATAATATACGAGAAAGATTTACTCATTGGATACATACATTAAAGAAATTTTAAACTCATTATGTTAACATGTGCTTGAATTATAATAATGGTATGCTTTTGAAACAAAACGTACTGCTTGCATTAAAATATATTTCGGTATTTTTACATTGCTACTACAGAAAAAATAGCTTATAATATTGAACATAAATGTATATAATATGCAAGATTCAAATCATATTGGACACGCATTGTAACGTACATAGATTGTGCCCGCTGTATGCCAATGGGCTCACCATCTATTCCATAGTGGGACGTAAACGTAAATGGTGAAATGTGGGATTGTTCTACACTCCTCTGCTTACCTCTTCGGGGAAAACAGGCGTGATTTTACGTATAGATTATTATTTTATAATAATTCTACAATATGCTAGGATACTAATGAAGTAAGAATTACCATTCATACATTATCTAATTATGGGCAATGACTTATTATGTTTTTTCCGAATTGGTCACTAGACTTAATAAATATCTAATGTCACGTAGAATTAAAGGTACTATTGTACTTGTCTAACTTACAATCTCTTGTTAAAATTTGTACTAGTGGCTCGGTCTTTGGATTTGTGCCCATTGTATCGCAATAGGCTCACCTCACCGTCTGTTCCATTGAAGAATGTAAGCGTAACTAGCAAGCGCTGGTGTGTTCTACACTCCTCTGCCTACCTCATTGGGGATAACAGGTGTGAAGTTACGTGTTTTAGTTTACAAGCATTAAATAATCGAACTCTATATAGAGTATCCTTCAAAACTCTATTGAAAGTGCTTTATCTTTCAATAGTTTCCAATACGAATATCTGTGGTATATCTGACCGTGCACTGAAATAATTTAAATCGACGAGCGTACATAAATACGGCGTGCATGTGTAGATATTAATATAAGTATGTATGTATATAGCAGCCCAATGGCGTTGGTGAAAGGGAATTGGCGACTTGCGTCACAGTGTTATGTTACCCAGCGTATAACCTTGTTAGTAACTTTAATTATTCTAAAGGGAATGGTTAATATTAATAACGCACCTTTACAGCGATGTGGATTTATTTACAATTGTGATTTCTCGTATACTAAATTGAAATGAGTTACGTGTCGTGATTTCTAACTTGGATATGATATACGAATATTTTGTACGGCGTTTAAGACAATGTTATGTTGAATCATGTTTTTTCTTATTATGTAACAAGAGGTTGAAGTCACATAATTTATATTTTTTTAATCAATAATATGATTGTTCTAAACTGTACTGCTGTATGTGGTCTGCTTTGTTTCTACACGTAAGCAAACTGTCGTGTTTTCAATAAACATTTGATTTTTATGAATATGAAAGCTAGCACTAAATTAGTCGTAAATAGTTTATAATACTACAACTTTCATCATCACCGTAGACTTTTGGGTTCACGCCACAAACTCTGATAAGAAACCCGTAGCCAAAAGAGGAACAAACAAAGGATCGGTAGACGTGGTAAGAGGGTGGAATGAAACAAAAAATTTATTATATTGATGAGAAGTGGTATTCCACTTCATTCAGTTTAAGAATCCTTGAAAACTGTAGTCTCTTCTCGGCGCACAAGAGTAGCAGAAGACCCAAGACTATATATGATTATATCTATATATACATAGAATAATTACAGACTCCTTTTGTGATTTTGTAGACAACAAAAAAAAGGCTCTCGTAATGCCAAACGATACCATTAATTCCACGTTAAGAACTCGTCGAACGAATGAAGCCTTTATGTCCTCGTTATGAAACGTAAAATTCGTTTGAAACTTAAAATGTAAATGCCCAACTCAGGTGTGTGCCTAATCAGATTTTATTTTATTACAAGTGTCATGCGATTTTATAATTTACGTCTTGATGAATATTACATGTTAATAAATAAAGTAAAGAGGAAAATTATTTTTAAATATTTACGTGAAAATAAAAGTTTAGATTGAGAAAGGAATCATCATCATCAGCTTATGATAACAACCCAGGAGGTCCAATATTCAATCCTGGAATGACTGGGCCTTCTGGGTTGTGTTCATAATCCCACGCTGGGCTTGAGGGTTGGGGATTGCAGAGCACGGCCTCTTGCACCGCCTACGCCACTTCCCATAGGCGGCCAGGGCATTTACATGTGCTTATGTAAACCGTGCCGTACCGAAAAGTGCAAGCACCGGGTTTAGTGGCCTCTTACAGCACCCTATATACCGGCACGGGGTCTGCGATTGTATTTTTACTCCGTCCCGACACGGTTACGAAGTAATATCTAACGTAATATAAAGGCAAATATATTAGGTAGGTACTATATATATAGAGTACAAAGTTAAACATAACTATTAACTGCTATGTCACGATGTAATCGCTTTCCGCGAATATCGCTACAATAGAATGATAATTCTCGAGTAACATTATTTTAATCTTATCAGACAACATTCAATTGTTTCGCTCGGCCATTGTTTAAGGAAAGACTTCAACGCGTTGTTCTGATAGAACCGAAACGTAATTATCCAAAAATAGTTACTTCTTCATATCTTTTATGCATAATACGTGAAGGCACGAACACAATTTTTGCTTATTGTAATCGTACAACATGTGATTCTATATTTTACAGTTATCGGTTTGATCATATCTAAGAACAGATCAGTACATTAGCATCGTGTTTATTCAATTACATGATTATAGATGGCGCCACTTTTGCTATTGAATAAAAAATGTAAATCAATCGTTCATTAAAATATGTTAGGTGTCTAATTTAACCTGACGACAACTCACCATATTCTGGCGACATTATGTTTACTGCGCGGCTTAGCAAATGGAATTTATTTGGACTTGGGTGTGTTCACTAGTATTTAGCGTGTTTATACCATAAACACCTGTGTGTCGCTACGCCAAGTTACAATAACGTGCGCGTGACGGATTTTGTTATTATGTATATAGGGCTGGCAATTTAATGTAATTTTAATATCAACTCTGGTGAATAATAATGTTATACTTCATTTTATTTTATACTTCACTTATACTTTATAAAGTATATTTATAGTTAAGTTTTGCTTTTCGTATTTTTATTTTTCACAAAAATTCCCATGTTTGTTTTCCAATATAAACATAGAATGGAGGTCTTTGATTTGGAAAGGAAAATGTACCAAATTGCAGTAACAATTAAAAATAATTTCAATTGTTTTCTTGTTATATATTTCATTGTTTTAATAAATAGTAAAAATATTACTTTGAAATATTTAACATGTTGACGACAACCCTACGCGTGTATATAAACGTGTACATAGCTTTGGAAGTGTGTGTGTCCGCCATGTTGTCAGCGAACGAGCGGGAAAACCAGAGGCCTTGACGACCGGTTCCGATCACCCCGACTCATGGTAGAGCTTTACTTGTGAACTAATAAAGTTACGACTCTAATTTAGCATGCCCTTTTCAATCTGAATCGTTTTATTGTTCTGTTATTTTTTTCATTAAATCAATATACTTTTAATACTATTTATTTAATGTAGGTATTTATTTGTATTTATAACGGTATATGGTTGATTGCACGTTGAAATTATAATCTTCTTGTACGAGTATTACAAGTACAACAGCATTATAATATATGTAGTTGGTCACCTATGAGCCATCGAATCAGCCTTAAGGTGAATCATCTCGAAATTCCAGGGCATTGTATGAAAATTTATTGAAATTTTTTTCATTGATGTCATATTATTGTAATTCTATGCACTACTGTGTAAAAAGGAGTTTAGGTGTTGTTTTATTTGCAATTATTTCTATCAGGTTAAGTATTCCTGCAAATCGGCGTTCGTAAATTATTTCAAAATATGCTTATTTTCGTGTATTTAAGAACGTCAAATTAGATTTTAGTGTCCGTAAATTTATTTTCATCGTGTTTTTGAAACAGTGAGTGGATTAATTGCAAATAAATGCCACTTTGAAAGATAAAGGAAATTCATGCAAAAAGTATTCATTTTTATCGTGGTCATATCATTGTGAATGACGTAAAAAATATATACATATGTACAAATGTATTCAATTGATAATTACATATGTATATGTTTCTGTTACGTCGCACCATTTGCTATAAAAATGTAGCTATCTTATCATGAATATGTGCACTTTGTTCTTTGAGATAACTTGTGCTACACCTTTCTTGTATAAAAGCTATCAAAAAATATGACATCACATAAAAATTTACTTAGTGACATGACAACTACCGAATCCTCTACACACGGTAATAACTGTGCAATAATTTTGAATGAGGATAATTGGGACTTTCGAAAATTTGTAACAAAAATCTAAATTAAATAGATTATAAATTAATTATTTAAATAAAGTTTCGAAATTATAGAGTGAGTACTACTTCGTCAGATTACGAAGAAACGAATATTAACTTTGAGTTCGATAAAAAATGATACAACTTTATGAGAATAAAGGAATTGACTACAGAAATCGTTATTGGCTGGTTAACTTTTTAAATCTATTTTTTTTATTTACTTCTACGCCCAGTATAATTATACCAATGTGTTGTGGATCTATGATCTTGTGTAATCTTGAATAATTATAATCTTGTTAATGCTATTATATCTCATTATAATCTAGCATCTTGTTTATTTCCTTTGGTTAATGATGTGGCTTTAATAATTAGACTTTAATATTAAACTATATTGGCAATAGGTTCATCACCTAATCCATAGTGAGACGTAAGAGTAACTGATGAAATGTGGGAGAGTACTACACTCCTCTGCCTCTCTCTTCGGGAATTGCAGGCGAGATGTTACATGTCACGTACTATTAAACGATTTGTGACCATTTGTATACATGATTAAATGAGGTACCGGCCTGTTTGAGGGTACCGTTACTACGCTGCTATCGGCGAAAGCTTATGAAGATGGACGTCGGTGAAAAAAAATACATTAATCCAGTATATGTATATTTTAATCTCATTATTGTTTTAATTTATATTTAGACGGAAGACTCTCTCATACATACTCAAATAATATAATCATTCAAAACAGTTCATTGTACTTTGATCCTATAACAAATTAAAATTCTTTTTCTCATATGTTTTAAATCACAAGAAATTAGATAAAGGCCAGTAGTTAATATATGTATATTCCCAGATAACGGCTATAGTGAGATGATGGGGCGAGACTCTTAATCGTTTTTACTAAGCAATTTCATTCAATATCTGTAAAATATTGTATATATAAGTCACCTGTAATATAATTTACTTACGCCGCGTTATTTTCAGGGCGAATAAAATATTCTATGGCTATTTCTAGCGAGCATCTGATAATTAATATTAAAATTCTTATGCGATGTTTTTATTACAGTCTCATTGTCTGTAATATTTCTTTATATAATTGTGCCTGAATTCATAAAATTTATTTATAAAAGTGTTCTTATGTTACCATAAGTTTAAGTATTTGAAGGTGTAAAATTGGCGGTCTCTATCTCTGTATTAATTTGGAAGATTATATTTAATTAACTATAAATATGGTTACATTGTTGTTCAACTAGATATGTATTTTGTATACGTATTAAATACGATTTACGACTTATAATATGATTTTGCAAAAATTGACGGAATTAAAAATATTTGCTTCTATAGTATATAAAAAAGTAATATAATATTTTTAAGAACAGCTCTGTCACGTAAAGGTATGGTTACCATACTTGCGAAAGTAAAGTAGTAGAGGTTGCTCTTCATACATTTTTTAATATAATGTGTATATTATTATTTCTTTGTTTCATACATTACAAGAACTATAATTTCGTAACCCGACAACCTTAAACATTATACATTCATTGTTGGGTATGTACGAGTAGATTAAGGCCTTTAAAGATTCTTTTCACCAATACCATTTTACATTTTTTTGAAACAAATATCATGTGACTTTAGTGTTAGCAAGTACTCAGTATCTGTCATGAGCCCATGAACCAGTAGCTTTTAGCACTGTATACCTATAATATCTTTAACGAATAGTATAACCTGTATACAATACATTACAATATACATAACAATATTCTTTATTGTACACAAACAAAAATTAAAAAGTATACATTTGAAGTTTACAATACAATGTAACTATTAGCGCTCATTAAAAAGACCGCGTAAAATTCCTGCTGGCGTACCTATTATCATTTGCATTTGTGACTGAATTAAACACCTGAACATCTAGAGCAATCGTTTGATTATTCATCTTACGCTCTATTTTATATGTGTTAAATGTTACAAAGATTTAAGTAAAATAACTAAACTTAAATACTTATACAATTAAGATTTAGAAAAGAATGACTGTCAGACAAACATCCTGAGTTACATTACGTATTGAATATGTTTTTTGCGATCTTTATGTCACTCAAATATTGTCGCGTAGGTGATATTTATGAATGGAAATATGTAATGACATAAGAAGCAGCGTTGGTCAACCGGCATTCCCGATTACATAATTCATTGTGGCGTTTGTAAAAATAGATTCTAGCGTATTCATGTCACGTTCGTCAGATGCATACGCGATAGGCGATTCGTGTTTGTGAGCGTTGGACGCACTCGTCGCGGCGCGGTCGCGATTCAAAAGCGATATGCTGCAAAAGGCAACTCTAGTCGGATTTCTGGCTAGAACGGATAACTTTTACAGGTGGATCAGTTTATAGCGTTATGTTGTAGGTGAAATGCTTGTCATCACCGCTGTCATTATCCATTTTATCATTTCACTGTTAGATAATGGCCTTTTAATGGAAGGAGAGGTTATAGCTAATTAGTCACGCTGGGCAAGTGTGGTATGGTGCATGTTATATGCTTTAGCAAACATTCTGGAGAATTCATAATGGATGCAGGTTTTCCCACAAGGGCTTTTTATTGTCATATAAAATAATATTTTATTTTTAAAACACGCGAATGGTTGTAAAATTAGGAGTGTGTCATAAAATATGAAACAATTACCAATTTACCTGAAATCTTAACCACTAGACTATTACTGCTTCTAATAGCCATTTAAATAGAGCTATTCAATTACTTAATCAGTTACGAATCTATCAGAAATTATGATTATGATAAATTTTCGGCTGACTGACCTAACTGATCTCATTTCGGTCATAATGCAAGTACATAGTAGTCTTTACGTCTAATTTAACGTTCACGTACGACGTAATTTCGTCTAATTTAACGTTCACCAATTGATAAAAATTCACTGAGTAATTAATTATAAAATAACTGGTGCTTTTGCTGCCGTTATTGTGTTACCTTTATTAGCCACATAGGAGAGTGGAGTCGAGTATCCTTTGTTATTGAAAATTTGAAAGCGACAC
>DWDW01002517.1:0-10148 GCA_018245635.1 Mimoniades versicolor eupheme
GTTATAGATTGCACAATGTTTCGTGAACTTCAAAATTTGAGGGTAACGGTGAATATCGTTATCGTCAAGGGCTCTTATGTTTCTCTTTTACACTTTCACTGTCCGACACGGATCTTCCCACAGAATCAGAGAAGTGTTTGTAGATCTTATATTTTGGCACACATGTCATTGGTTGGGTCAGACAGAGGATTGGTAGAATATACATGCTTGTGAAGAGGCCGTGGATAACTCTAAGTTGTGTTTGTTTCCCTATGATATTTCACCTTCAGCAATACAGTAAATCAAAATTAATTTTAAACTCAATACCACCTACTTCTGTATAGACACGTGCCTGAAGTTGAACCCCATGACCTTCGAAATATTAACTTGAAACAAACATCTATGCCGTTCAATAATAATATTTATACATAATACTGTTATTGTGTGATGTCGTCACATTCGTGACTTAATGTCAGATATTACTGTAATCTTACTGTTTAACTTTGTATCCTATATTTGGCAATGTTTTCATTATATTATTCTAAAATTATTCTGGTCACTTATTTTGTACACCTAAACTCTTTGAACCCTGGACACTCGGTCTCGTGGTATGTTCTATTGAATACTAAACATCATCGACGTCTTAATACATCCCGATGACTTAATTCAGTATGCGCTGAACATATTATTGATCACTAAGTAATTGTAGTCGCAACAATTAATGTACCCTCCTCATTTGTGATGACGTCTTTGCAACAGTAGGTATGTACCTGAAATTGCACCTATCGTCGCATTACCTACTAGACGTAACATCACGCCAGTAATTCCCCAGAGGCAGGCAGAGGAGTGAACTATGCTGCCACATTCCACCAGAGACTTCAATATTATTAGCAATTTCTTTGAAACATAATGTTGTTGTATAAGTTCCCGATTGCCAATGGTGTATGTACGTGGATATTGTATGCACTCCATGCTTCATTGTTATTATTATATGATATTATCTGGGTGGACAGAGAGCACCGAGTCGAAAATATATCTATCGATACAAATATAACATACTTACATATATATACAAATATAACTATAACTACAAATATAACTGGGTGCAACACGTATTGTGGTGACGAGGCAGCTGTTCGGCTACATACATACATCAATGTGTAAATACGCCTGTAGGACGATGCTAGACAAAACAATTATTATTGTTCATTACACAGGTACTTGTTGTCGATGTTTATCGAGCCTGCAATCGACTACTCGGTAGTCAGATTAGGGAATTGTCGCTGACTAGGACGATAAAATTGTTTCTTACAGTTACAGGTGTGTTCTGTAGTCGGTACATTATAAAGTACCTCGTACACACACCGTACACACACGATGGGGAATACCGACGTTTTTACAACATCGCAACAAACACCATTAGGCGCTAATATTTCGCAATGTGAGGTGATAAAGTCAGTTAATGATAACGATGAGTCAGGAAAAAAAACTTGCAACATTGGATTTAAGGTCGTTCCTGACGGCGCTATAACAAGGTACATATTATGTAATATAGCAAACACTTTATATAACAATATATTTTCTATAGTAACGCTAGAGTGACCGCACACATACATAGCTATAATATATTATAGCAAGATATATCTCAATATAGCAGGACGTTTTAATGTGCAAATAATGAGTGTTAAGATACATATTACCGCATCGCTGCCGTTAATGTGTTAATATAAAAAAAATCTATTTTAAGGCGTGCGAAATCCGCCAACCCGCACTAGCGTGGCAAGACTATGGCTTTATCTCTTTCAATCCCGAGACCAGACATGTGTTCCAACAGTGAAACGATGGAAAGATTTGAAAAAAAAAATATATGTACATTATAATTTCGTCTGTGGCGTACTTTACGGGCAGTGGTGTGACATCATTTGAGTTTACCGCAATCAAGGCTAGCGGGTCAGGCGCCGTCAACCTTGGCGCCGTGAGATTCAGGTTTTTTGACAGTAGGGTGGCCTGCCTACGAAAACGTAGTGGCGAGGCATGACAATAGACGTAGATTTGGTTCGAGTTGCAAACGTACAATTTGCAGACAATTTGAGTTTCTTTAATTCAAAGACCCTGAATACAATTGTGGAATACGCTCCCCTCCCTTCGTCTGGACACATTCATCAAGCCACAAAATATATGTAGAAACGCGAATTCAATTTCCGCCGCTTGAAGGAGAATAATTTTAGAATAGCTTTTTGTTTATTAAGTAATGCTACACCAAATATAACACAAGCAACAGCGGCGACACCGATAGCAGTAAAAGCCGTTGCTATTGGATTGTTTCACAATATGAAAAAAGGGCTAGCACGCGGCGCGGTCTTTGATCTATCATTGTGTCCGAATTCGTCGCTTAGTTCGGACAAGCGATGTGGCTGTTAGAGTTCAAGAAACGTAAAATGATTGTGCAACTTAGTAACTTAGTGCTTATCATTTTATATTAAAGGTTCACGAGAAGATTAAATCTAACATTACATTACCAATCTTAGTAAAAAAAAACTAATAGCTGTTTTAATTAATAAGTATGTATAGTAGAAACTGGTGAGTTTGAAAAATATAATGATCATAATACCTATAAAAAAAATTTAAGTCATCGCGGTCGTTGTTTTACGGGGTAGGCAGTAAGTACTGAGTGTTATTTACCTCTATCCTTGCAGGATCTAAATTTTTGCATTCGTAATCCAATTTGCCATGTAAAAATTGACACTTGTGATAAAAGTGATTATAAATTAGCAATGAGTAAATCGGCTCGATCGTGAGACATGCCGTGTTCATCTGTAATTAAAGCAACATTCAGTTCTAAACATTATGTGGTTAATACCTATTTGCAATTGATCGAACTATGACAGATATTCGACAGTAATGCGATAAATTCGTAAAAACATATTTAGTATGGAATCTTATGTCTTGTTGATCATCCTTAACGAACAAATAAAACACTTTGAGAATCGCTGTGTAACACTTAAACCATCAAAAAACGTAACGAATCGTGTTCATGTTAAAATATAACGGTAATAGTGAATAATGGAGCGGTTCACCACGACGACGCCAGCGGTGACGAAGTGGCAGTTCCCTTGTAACCGATATCGGGGGTTACGTGGACCGGCGGCGAGTGGACTGGAACCGAATGATCACGCTGCCGGCCCACTGAAGCGCGTAAAAATTGTGACGATCGCACTGATGATAAGGCTCGTCACACACGTGCGACTGTCCGACTGTGATATGGAGATATTTATAATAATATCAATGACTTTGTGGTATCTGTCACATATTGTCACAAAACATCCTTTTGATGTGGTCGAGACGTTTTTTGACTATTACCAGTGTAGGGTATCCTTAATTTAGCTTCAGGTTAGGACTAAGTAAATAACTGATCGACAGCGTTGTAACGGGGCCTCCGATTCGATTCCTTACTGTCAACACGTCTGACAATAATATCTATCAGGGCCTTAGTTAAGATTTACCAGGTCTAAATTTTTCTGTCCACGTAGATGGAGGAATGGAGGGGTTGTTACATATAAGAAAAGTTTATATTATCACAATTCAAGCCTGGAGGTTTGTACACAATCTAATATTAATGATATTGATGCTTTATGCTGTAAGTGCGACTTATACATAAATTGTGTCCTAAATATTCATGTGACAATATGAAAACTTAACGGGAAATTAAATGCGTCACATTATGTTCAATTCTATGTGTTTTTGATAAAATTTCCTTCCTTTTAAATTACGCTAATACGATCGTGGCTCTTCCATTATATGTTATGTTTATGTCTGTCGTTATGTAGTCAGTCGAATGCACCGAGTAGAGTAGGAATGACACGACAGTACCTACAACTTATCTCCTTGAATATTTATAACATACTCGCGTAAGACTGAGTACCTACCGGATATTTAATGTATACACATTATGGCATTAGTCGTATAGAGAATTTTCACACGGGTTTTTCTCGTACAAATTGAGTGTCACAAAAAATGTCGCTCGTGCGTGGGCGGCCTGACGGGTGTGAGACTAGGAAGCTTTGTGCACTATTGATAGACGCTGGTATCGAGAGGTGGTGGCAAGCGGTGGTCGGCGATCAACACTCGCCATTACCTCTCGTGCTCACGCGCTGAGCTCATCTCTCTTATATATCGGAGGTTTTTTTTAAACTTTTTTTTTCTGTTCGTTGAATCGATATCGGTCTCGTACGATTTTTGCTCGTTAGCTTTTGATTGTTCATCGCTTTTGTTTTAGTGTGAGTTTTTTATAGTAACTTTATCCGTACGTAACGCAGTAAAGTTACCGCGTGATACTTTTTGGTTTTTTCATTTCGTGAAAAATCAAAGAAGAGTCTTCATCGGATCGTGTATCATATTGTTGCGTAGTTGGGACATCGATTTTTTTTTGCTATCGTTTTGTGTAAGTTTTTTTATATTTGTGATTTTTGTGTTGGCGTTAATTTTATTTATCATCCATGTAATCTTCCACTATTATAAGGACATTTGATACAACAAATTAAAATTCATACAATATTCTATTTTATTGGACTTTAGTAGGCACAACCGTTTATTTACTGAACGTTCCCCATGAAGGTATATAATTCGTTAGTACATTATGTATCATTTTTCAAGCAAATAATTTTAAATGGAACTAAACACCTATGGAAACTATAAATTTGAAACTCCGTAAATCTGTGACGCGTCTGTGAGTGAATATTAAACATTAACTGTCAATTTTAGGCCCGTAAGGAGAGAGATTTATTTTATTGTTTGGTGTTCTGTGCTCACCGCAAGGGTGGGTACCCGGCGTGAATATGAATATGACAGAGAACACTAACATTTGCACGTGTGGCTCATGTACGGAGGTGACGGCTGTTGGGAATGCACGTGAGATTAAAGCTCGTAGCCGTCCGAAAACACCGTATGTTGCCTTGAGGTCGAATCCGAATTATTATTATCATATCATAACGCCGCGACTTACGGGGTAGGCAGAGAACAACGAGTGCCAAATATGTATATCTATCCTTTCAGAGCGGACGTGCGGCCAACCCCTACTTACACTCATCAATCTCTTACGTTCACGGCTGTGTTTCGTAGGATTTGTAATTGTTGTCAAGCTGTTGTCGTTGGTCAAGTGGTTGCGCGCGACCGCCGATCGATTGGCTCGCGGTTCATATCCCTGGTCAAGTGCTATTTAACTTTTCTAACTTAGGTTTTATAGTGGACATTTCCAGTGGTCGCACGGTGTCTGGATTTGTGCCCGATATATGGCAAAAGACTTCATCCTTAATCCATAGTGGGACGTTAGTGTAACTGGGTAAACGTGAGAATGGACTTACATTCCACTCCCTACCTCTTTGGGGATTACGGGCGTGATGTTACGTACGATATGTATAAAAATTAAAGTTCTAAATATATATTTGTTTGTAACATCTAAGCTATAACGTACCCCATAAGAAACCAAACGGCTGTTCATTGACCACGGTGGTCACCGCACCGGTCCACGGAGGACATGGTTCCGAGTTCGATTCCGGGAAAATGTTGGGAATGTAGCGATTCGGTGTGCGCAAGTCTGCCTGTTAGTGGAGGCCGGTGTTATTACTAATTAAATACTATTGTAATTAAATTTATTGCTTAATCGTTTCTTAATAGCCTGTAACATATTAAGATAATCGTCATATTATTTATGTGTATACATAATGTATCTCAAATAAATGTATACAAACATTATATACTTGTATACACACATATCTTTACGCCAGGTCCCTTACGGGGTCGGCAGAGAACACGTAGTGCCAAATATCTCTATTCTTTTAGATAAATGCATATTTATGATAAAGTAACATATGAGTAGATAATTAATATGTTACTTTGTATTTATACCTTTATTTACTATAACTTGCTACGCGTATAAACGATTGCGATTCGCGCCCGCATATTGCGTATAATTTATTCAAGATCGTCGTATAAAATCAACCTTGTCCGAATCCGTTCGGCAGCACCAAGCCGTTCTGTACTACCTCATAGTTTCGGTCGCGGTTCTGACGCGCACTAACATCGCTGGCCCATATCGTGCCCGACGTCTATATTCGTCAATATCCGTGTTAGACCTCGTCTAGGACCTGTGGCCTCTAAATTGATAGATTATATTATATACCTACGTATGTGCGTCTGCGAGGCACCGGTGGACCAGTTTATATCGCACTCCCAACACACCAGTTCGATGTTTGTACCTATGACATCATAAAAATGCGTTACCTACTCTGCCAATATTACACAGCTCGTAAAGGTGCATAAATTAATTATCAAAAACAGATGATCTAAACTGGATCCGTCTCCTTCATAAGTTATTTACCTATCTACTTTCCATTTCTGCTGGTGCTAAAATATATCTTCAAAGGTAAAAATGCCTTTTGTAAATAATTAATATCATTTCATCTTTATGCTCGCCGTCTTTGGAACACTTCTGCCTCCCTCGTCACCCAGTGACTGATGCATTTACTTAAGATAGCTGTATCTTGGTCGCCCACAGCACCTGCCTCCATATTGTATATTTGATTTGGCATTCTTGTTACATGCCATTCATTTGCATGTTCCAACCATCAAATTTTTATGCGTGTATGGACGGAGTGATGAGTGTAGAACAATCACATTAACGGACAACCGGAACAAATAAAGATTTCCACGCTCAGTGCTATCTGCCTATCCCGTAAGGGATCTGGCTTGATGGTATATGACAGAACAATAACAATCTAGTTCTCCTTTCCGCTGTCTACAACCTTATTAAATAGCTAAGCTGAGTAATTGAAAAACGACCTAGTGGCTGAACAGATGTTTCAGCCGAGGCCGCCGGCTGCGCGAGCCAGGTCGCGCGGCCAGTTGAAGCTGTTCACCTATGTGTACCGCGGCGGCGCACCTCGGCATTGTGCGCGTTTTGACCGATTTACATTTGACATGCACATGTGTCTACAATGGTCCGCGTACAGCTGTCTTTATGTATACTTACATAGATATATATAAATTGATCTGTTCTCGGGGAGCTTGTGTGCATTGTGTATGTAATAATTTTTCTTCTTTAAATATTACATCGCGCCTCTTATCTACAAAGAGGTAGACAGAGGAGTGCGGTACACTCTAACGTTTCACCGGTTACGTTTACGTCCCACTGTGGAATAGGTGGTGAGTGCATTATCATAAACCGATTACCTACATATCCATACTCCGAGATACTACTAGAGAATTTAAATAAAAAAGACCCAATAGTGCCCGACCCGGGTATTAAACCGAGGACGGCCTCGTTCGGCAGTCGCACTTGCAATCGACATAACCAACGAGTCAGTTAAACTATAAAGAATATATTCTTTAATCATTTCTTTCCATAGCGTCCTTTTCGACTGTTACAGTCAATGGTAATTCATCGTGCCTTATCGCTGACAACCTTGCCTCCATTCGCCGTGGAGATACCATATTCAGTTCACCAGCCATTAGAATAACAACGAGGTCAGACTTATAGGTTAAAATACAGTTGTGGCTAATATATGACCATACATATGTCATTTTTGTCGTGCCTTGTAAGTATGATATCCATACAATGAATTTCCTAATAGGTACTAAAGTCGTAAGCTGTTATAATCTCTTCGATATAATTCTTATCTGATTTTTATGTTACGGCTGGTCGCCAGGATTGATGTCGTGACCTCGCGACGTGTAAACCAGTCTCGCGTGTTGCAGGATACAGTTTTTTTGTATCCATAGGTCCGATTTTCGTTTGAAAATTCATCTGAAAACATAGGTATAGGTACATGTGTAGGACTCAATTCGTACATACTCTATTATGTTACAGATGAGTAAACGTTTTTTTTCAAGCCAGCATTTGATTTTGATTTGTTCAATTTGGTGTACATTTTTCAAATTGAATAAATTATTTTTTTTTTATATTTTTTTAAATGGTCACATACAGTATCGACTCGATTATGCCACACTTTACACACTGACACACAAACACCCGTATTACAGGTATGTATATGTAAGCAAATAAGTTGCATGTACCTGTACATAAATAAGCCACCGATGGAACCCACACCGCACAATGCGCGCCAATAAAAAAACATGACCGTTGGCGCCGCGGCCGTCGCCCGTTGAGATTGCAATACGTTGAACCTCGTTTGTCGGTTAGATTCTAACGTTCTTTTTGCATTTTGCAGCCGACAAAAAGAAACCCATCGTAAACACAACAGCGTCGAACAAGTCGATCAACAAATCGGCCAACACGTCGGAGAGCACGTCTAGAACAAATTCAAAGGACAGCTTGCAGGAGGATAGCATAAGTCAGAGTTCAGTCGGCGGCGGGATCAAAGACAAGCTGGCGGCGCTTTTCAATAGGGAGCAGACGATCAGCGAGACGACGATAGCTAGTAGAGTGAGGCAAGAGAAGGACAGAGAGATGGAGATGCTGCAGAATAGATTTCACATTAAGGTACGTTTTTTTGTTCACCACGCGATAATGATGAAGTTAGAGCTGTCAAAAATTGGATCAATTGAAGCATTCAATGCTCTCTGCTTTGTCCGTAAGAGATTCGGCGTGATCTTATAATATAGTAAAAATTGAATCTATTTTTATACCTATGTTTAGCGCGGCAGATAGGTCACCTGATCATAAATGGTCGCCATTGTCACTGGAGGTATGCAATACCAAGAGTGTAGCCAGTTCATTGGCAGCTTTTAAGAAAGCTCGTTCTGCGCCTTTCTCGAAGAGCTTCAAGTTATTGCATTAGGAAATTCACAGAGCTCAGATATATAAAAAAATATTTAATTGCAAAAATTTAAAACATTCCACGGTTCCACCATAAAAATGGTGTACGGTCATATTATTGTCGTAAGTAGATGTCATAAGATGGCCGCAGATCCCATTCTATAATTTGAGATGACCCACTTTGCCTTGTCAACATGCCAGCGACAGGGTACCAGGTTCGATTCCAGGTCGGACAAATTACTACGTAGTGATTTTTTTTTTATGCGTTCTATATTTATTATTATACTTGTCTTCGTATGTGTTCATGGCGCCTACAGGAATCCCAATTTATAATCCTTAATAAGAGTGTTTAGAATATTCTTATTATTAACTTAATAAGTGTATTAATTATATAATTTTTCAATTACCACATAACTCTTCTGGCAGTTTTCACAATTTATTTAGGACAACAAAATTACTTTATTCTATTCATAAGTTTTATTTTTAATGCATAATTAAGATACAAAAACAGTTCGTGCTTCAATAAATGAAGTGATTAATAACATTTAAAAAAATCCCATCGTTTTTAATTACTTTTTGCACGCACCACAAAACGGTTGACAGACTTACTGTACAGACCTGAATAAAAGGTACCATAATTATTTTATAATAATATTCATTACGTAGACCAATTAGTGAGGATGCGACCTAAGAATTATATTTATATACATTTTTATATGGAAATGTGAGGCTTATTAAATAATTAACTGCAATAAATTCTCTTTAAAATCCTTAATTGAGCGTTAAATTATATAAACGGTTAAAGTCATTGACTTTTTTAACTCAATGGTAAATATGAAACGCGTTCGATCTTCGACCCATTCGAGTTATTGTAATGAGTATAAAGGCATTAAGAAATTAATGTCATATCATAGGGCGCGTTTACACTATTACCGTTTTACCGCGTCGTATAGGGTTTACCGTACAGAGATTTAACGCTTTTAGCCTTATTAAATTTTGCCGTACGTACAAAAAACGTAACGTTACACGTGTAATGTTCGATGAGGTGGGAGTGTTAGTACACTCCCACGTTTCGCTAGTCGCGTGTCATCAGTTTTGCCGCACGCTGTGAATATAAGCTTTGTTAAGTTTGTACTAAAAAAATTTTAGACACGTCGGAACGTGCTCGAGCACGTTTACTACTGCAATGGCCCGTTGGCGCAGTGGTTAGTAAATGTGACTGTTGCGCCTGGGGGCGTGGGTTCGATTCCCACCCTGAATAAATATTTGTGATGAGCACAAGTATTTGTGTGATGAGCACAAGTATTTGTGTGATGAGTACATGTATTTGTGTGATAAATAAAAAATAAAAAATATCTGCGTAGGTATATATGTAGTTTATCAGCCATCAGATTAC
>DWDW01002518.1:0-10147 GCA_018245635.1 Mimoniades versicolor eupheme
TACGTGAAACTATAAAGCGAACTGTTGGGGCTATTTAAGAAATTTATGATTACCCGTTGGTCTACTTTTTACGCTCTAATTGCCCCGGACTTTTTATGAGAACAATGTATTCATGTGAGAAAAGTGTACGGAACTGCCTTATTTTATTACGCAACTGGCTTTGCGGAAATGTGCATTTATTTATTTGCTTTTATTTAAATTTTTGTCATTTTATTCATGAGGAAAGTATGACTGTTAGTGTAATTTAGTAATTATTAGTAGATATTAATCAGTAATAATTCATCAACATTATCAACTTTGGTAGATATAAATAAAACCAGTTCTACTTCACTATGACTAATTTTTTTTAATTGACTTGCATGGCGGTTATCACCTTTTAAATCTGTTTTTTTACCATTAACATCATTATATCACACCTGTATCTTCCCGATACAATACGAAGAAAAATGTATTACTCACTTTTTACGCCTTTTATAATATATGAGTACGTCCCAAAAAATAGAGGGTGGGTCTATTGGCATACACCGGGCACAAATGTAGACTTCAGGGTATTAATTAATATGGTAATAAAAATGTTGTTTATATATTGACACTTCAGTATGAAGTCCGAAGAGCTGCCGATGGAGTGAATTAATTATCCAAGTGTTAACTACCGCTCCCTCTCACCGTGGTGTTAACATAATGCCTCGTGTTTTATTCATATTCTACCTGACATCAGATGTGGAGTGGGTACTACATCCAACTAGCCGTAATTTTTCTTTAATCTATTAACCAAAGTAAATCCTATCGATTAGAATCGATAAATACAAATATAAAGGAAATAAAAATTAAGAAATGGAATCATTTCTTTATTTTTATGGACTTCAAGGTCCCGAAAAGGTCTTGTGAAGGTCATGGAACATTCTAGAGCATATTCGACTACACGTACATCATCGCTATAGATACGGTGTTAACTTACCTCATCCTACAATGCATGTAACAATAATGCACACTGGTTTTTAATAACAAATATAGATGTAGCAATCAGCCAAGTCCTGTCCAACCCTAGCTAAAGCTGTCAAGTACCTACAAGCTCAGTTAAAAAGGTTGGACTTCAAATGTATTTAAAGTCATGTCGAAACATTAATTGCTTGATACAGAACAACAATCAGGGTTCTTACAAAACATTGTTCCATGTTTAGCGAGAAAACAAATATAATTTCAATTCGCTCTCACGTTTTTATTGTAGCTGGGTGGTGACGTCACACTTCAGCGCAAGTCCAAGAGTTACTGATTGTATGAATTAATTACGCGTGTGTCACCGCCGCGTTAACATAATTCCTCATGTTTTATTCAACCTCTACCTGACGTCAGGATTCACCTCACCGTAGTGGGCAGATGTTAGGGGCATGTTGTTTAAAATAAAATTATGCTATGCAATGACTCTACCTGACATTAGAAATATCCGTGCTTTATTGTTGCTTTGATGATGTAAAAAAATAATATAAGAAACTTTCAAATTATTTCTCAAATTTTTGATTAGATTTTTACTAGATAATTATTAGACTTTTAGATTTGTAGACCTATACTTTTTTTTGTTAACGTAGAGTTCATAGCGTATTTTCAATCTTTATATTTTCAAGTATTTAGAAGTTACAATTCTTCCTTAGTATTTTGAGTAATCGAACTGCTAACAAGCATTTTGTTTATTTATGGTACAGGATTCTCGTAATTGGAGGAAAACCATGCTAACTAACGTTAAATGACAATGGTTTCAGTTATAATATAAAGTATTAGGTTACCCATATAATAATTACTAATAATAGCATAATACCGTCACAATTTACATATGTTTTTTTTCAAAATGACCCGACAGCGGAAAGGAATAAGTTTTGTTTAGTTATCCGATATTGCTGTCATCTGTAACAATGAGGCGAAATGCGAAGTTATGATTGTATTTTGTAGCGCTGATTTGCGTTTCAGTTTGTATTTGCTAAGGAGTTAGTGTATACCGTTACCACTTTCCTGCCAACCCCGGAGTTTCGTGACGTAACAAGTAACAGCTCGCGTCGCGTGCTATGGAAGCGTAGGCACTTTAATAGTGCGTTATTAAACTTATCGAGTCGAAGTACGTACGGAATGTATCACGAAAATTCCGTTTCAGTATTCGTATTTTTTTACTATTATGATTTAATACAATAGTTTGAATTAAAGAACTACATACATTTCGTTAACTTTAATGCTAAATCAACGACGGCTTGATTCTCGATTGAAGTTCCTTGTATTATTTTTTAATATAACATCATGAATGTTTTATTTTTTTAAAATTGCCGAACACGGCCACAAAACTAACTACGCTCTTACAATATTCTTATTCGATTTCTTCTCACCAAATGAAAAATTAACGCCTTAGTTGGTCAATCTAACAGATGAGAGGTGACTATGTTATGGAGGCTATCACGATGTAAATAATAATAATTATGCTTCTCATATGACATATATGACACATCTTCTTACCCTTACACATACAATACAGAACCTCTTATTTACGTTATAGGTTATAGGTTATAGTTACGTTATATTATGAGGCAAGTCCATCAGTTTTAAATAAGGCTTATTAATTACTAGTGCTAGCGACAGATTGTGACACTTGTTTCCCGACCCTCACTTGATAAAGAATAATTATTCTTAATAAAGAATAGAATTATATGAATTTAATAAAAATAATATTTTGAAGCAACTGCATATATAACTATTATACTCGTATTCAGGAACGGTTGCATGTGCGGAAATCAATCCCACGACACTGCCCAGCGGACAATTTGACGAACCACTGAACTAATGAACTGGGACAGTGAGTACAGGTAATACAAGGTAGTTACCGTCGTATCTGCATAGAGTTACAGACGTCTTGCTAATTCTGAAGGTTAATATGATCGCCACTAACATACATATGCGACCGCTAACCGCACCCTTCAGAGCGAAACACAAATTGCTTTAACAACTCAATCCTTGTAGACAATTTAAAACCCCACCGCTTAACATCACATGGATTGTACCCAATTGGTATGCTGTGTGATGTATTTATCACACAGCATACCCATCAAATCACTACTATCACATCATTCCTCCTATTACATCACAGCTCCTATCACATCACACCTATCACCTCCTATCACTCATCACATTACATCATACCTCCTATAACATCACTTACCATATTACAGAATATCTATTTTGTAGTTATGCTTGACTATTAAGTACTGGTTGTTAGCCCCATGTATAGCTTTTTTTAATATTTAGCCTGCAAAATAAGAAAACGTGCCACCTAATGGTAAATGGTCACCGCCTGTGGATATTTTCAACAACCGAAGAGTAACTAATGCTTTGTCGGCTTTGAAAGCGAGCTCTCTTTGAGCTTTTCTTGAATAACGATATGTCCTAGTGCTCCAGGAAAGCCTCAGAAAAGCTGATAAAAAATGCTGTATGCATTAAATGTACCATTTTCCCCTTAAATGTCATGGTTATGTGCTCAAGGTTGAATAAATAATTTGTTGTTATTTAGTTGTGTAGTTTGTTTATTTTATGACAATATATATAAAAAAGTAACATCACGCCTGTAATCCCCGAAGAGGATTGTAGTACACTCCCACGTTTCACCAGTTACATTTGAGTCCCACGATACAATAGGTGGTGAGCCTATTGCCATATACCGAGCACATATCCAGAATCCAAGTCACTACTAGTAAATCTAAATTAGAAAATTTAGTAGTGCCCGACCTGGGAATCGAACCCAGGACCTTCCGTTCGGCCGTCGCACTTGCAACCAACACGACCAATGAGGCAGCCAATATATACTCGAGTTAATAAAGCTTCGCCGCCCATAGATTTCGTATTTGAGCCGCTAGATGTACGGTGGTTCTATTAGCACCTAATCTAATACTGAGACTCTCTCGCCTTGCAAATGATTCCATTATCATGCAACACTGATCAGAAATCGATCCAGGGTCGAGCGTACGACATTGGATATTGAACGAGACCTTCAGTGTAATGAAACCTTATTGTCCAAAATTAGATTAGAGCACTACTTGTACGTATTGTATTATTATCGTAATCTTGTACGTATAATGCATTGAAATATATACATACCTCGTTCATTTAGTTGTGATATTTTCAGATGCGTTTCAATATGTTGCGTTTCATGTTTCATTCATTTCACATCTGCAGCAAAATTCCGACGCACGAAAACGCAAACACCGTTTCCTGGAACACGAGTTTCAGAAGTTAGTACGCGCATAATCGCATAATCCAATTTGAGATGTTTTTAGCCTTCTAAATTATCCCATTATGATAGAACGATGATCGCAAATCGATTCATATCGGAGTGTCCTACATCTTATTAGTATACATTAGAAACCTCTGCTCTCTCTCACGCTATAATGAAACTACATTGTCCAACATTAGATTAAATTGTTCCTCGTTCCTTCTATTATTATTATTATTATTATTATTCTAGAGGCCTATTGTGTCGTATTAAAAAGATATTTCCATTTTTTCTACGAGCAACATTTTGAAAGAAGCTCTCATATATTTAAAAGAATTATTTTCAGCATTGGGAGAATAAGCTTTAGCAAATAGACCACCATTACAACGTCTACTTTTTAAATCAGAAGACAGTGTTCCGATTTTGAAATTTGAAGGCGAATCAGTTTGAATGAGAACATCACCTAAGATATTTAGTTATATTGTCAATGAAAGCTAATCATTTGTAATTCTATGGTAGGGCTTAAGACATAATATTCATAATGTACGTGTCATCACGCCTGTAATGGAATAGGTGGTCAGCCTAATACATACACCGGGCACATATACAGACTCCAAGCCACTACTAGAAAATCTAAGTAAGAAAAATTCAGCAGTGCCCCCGACCAGGGATCTGAACACAGGACCTCTTGATGCGCTGTCACGCTTGCAAACAATACGACCAACGAGGCAGTTCAATGTCCATATCATTGGGAGTCAGTGTATTAATAAGAGGGCCAGAATTGAAATATTATCAAGGTTATAAATCAAACTACTAATCGTAGCGAGTAGCAAAACGGTAAATTTATAGACAGTTATCTTTTCTTATAAACTTAACCAGAAAGTTGAAAAATAAACAAATGAAGTCACATAAAAACATTAATAAGATTATTGCTTTCACCATTTAATTTTTCACCTGCTCATTTTATTTATTATAATCTAGAAGTTTCTCTCGCTACGCCGCACTTAGAAGTTTTATCGGCAAAGTTCAACAATGCTCACAAATTGCTTTCGATTTATTTTTCTTTTAATTAACAGTGTACATTTCGTTTCACATTTGGCACGCCATGTTAGAGGTATTTTAAATAAACATACATAATATTACACCTGTAATCTCCGAATGCAGAAGAGAGTAGTACAGATCTACGTTCCATCCGTTACGTTTATGTCCCACTAAGAAATAGGTCAGCCAAGTGCCATACACCCGGCACAAATCCATATTACGAACCACTACGAGGAACTCCGACTTGGAAAAACCCAGTGGTACCTGCCTCCAAGAATCCAAGACCTCTCGATCAGCACTTGCGAGGCAGACGCAATCAAAACAAACATGTTTACAAAAATAGTTATTTTTATTAAAACTCAATCAAAATCAAGATTGTCAATATAAAAACGTCATATGTAGGTACATGACAAAAATACAAGTAGAATTCCAGATGTTCAGAAGCAGGTTGTTCTGTTTCTGTGCAAGTTTTACACGTTACGATGTACTTGACTGTTTTATCGGGAAACTTCACGGATGTTCGTAAAAGTTGCCGCCGAGATGGTTTCCTGAGAAACAAATTATATTTTGAATATGCTTTGGCATCTAAACAAATAACATGTCTAAAAGACTATTAGAATTAGCCTTTATTATATATTAAAGTAAGAAAATTCATCATTTTTTTAATATTTACACATTTATTTCATTGATTTTAAAACTACCATGAAAGGAATCTTCAATATTGTCTTATTTTATTAAATATATGTCTGTGTACTCTATTATATTTGAGATTGGACATAAATACAGACAGAAATCCAGATTTTCAAAATACCATTATTTTGCTTCCGTATAACTTTTATTCTCTTTGTCGTACATCGAAGTTTTATCGCGAAAGTTCTCTAAATTTCTCAATTTGGTTACTGGATGTCATTTGTTATAACCAAAACACGTGACAAATTGTATTTTAAACAGTTATTACTCTAGTATACAACATTAAATTATCAAATACGGCGCGTTAAGTGAAGCAATGCTTCACCATTGCGTTTACAAACATGTATATTATAAAACAATGTATGTATGTATATATAATAAATAAATTTTTCAACAATTAGTTATAGTTAAGGAATCGTAAAAAAATATTTCTAAGAAATTATTGAAAAACGATTTTAAAAGATAGTTAATATATTTTTATTTTAATATTCATGTTTGTAAAACAAGTTCACACCCCAATACTGGGTTTACTACTGATGTATGGTTGAAGGTTACGCCAAATGTCGATTCCAACGCGGATTAGAGGAAACGTGCCCAGAGGATGTTAAGTTTGTTAGATGAAGTACAGATTTCCGATAATATTTAAAAACATTTTGTGATAGAAGCCGAAAAGTATTCGTCAATCTGCCGTTTGAGCCTTAATTTTTTTGCGTATATTTGTTAGCATCTCGTCACTGTTGATGTCAATTCGTTCGGTTAACATAACATATATTACTGTTAAATGCATAGCCGCCATAAGCGCTTAGTTAACTTGTGAATATTCTAACGATATAATAATGCAAGGGAGTGGAGTCTACCAGCTGGCATTTGATCCGCGTGGTAGGAAAACGCCTTACCCTTGGCCCTTGAAGAGGATCCTTGAGTCCACCAACAGAACGATAAAAAAATTTGATAATTTGATGAATCCACCCTTCATAGCTCAGCCAGTATCAGTTGAATTGCTCATTTCAATATCATTCCACAATAAAAATCCACAACAACATGTATAGAATAAACTATAAATAAAACTATAAAATAAAATATAAGTTACACCAGTACCTTCCTAGAATAGTAAAATTGAGTTCAGTCATCTGTCAGTTATTCGTAGGAAAAACATTAAGAAACAAGTTGGAGAAGTTGCACGAACTTTACCGATAAAACTTGCGGAATGAGCTGAAGATTCTGTGTTAGATAAATTCTGTTTGTATGACACGTATCGCCGATAGAAGAAAATAAGTGGAATTAAAGATATTCCCATCGTTTTCATCCAATGCCGGTAAGAACTGGTTTATTTCTTTGTTATAAATATATAGACTGCGTCATATATCGTTGCCTCATATATCGTTATTTTGGCGACCGAGCGGTCCTGGGTTTAAATCTCGTGTTGGGCACTATTGGAATTTTCTAGCTTAGATTTTCTAGTAGTGGCTCGGAGTCTAGAATGATATCTGACCGGTGTATGACAATAGAGTCACCACCTATTCCATAGCGGGACGTAAACGTAACTGGCAAAACGTAGGAGTGGACTACACTCCTCTGCGTACCTCTTCGGGGTTTACTGGCGTGATATTATGTTATACATATTATATAGAGGTTGGGTGCAATGTAAATGTATGTATATTTAAACGAAATAGATCAATCGCAGCTAACAAGTTAAAGAATGTCTATCTCGCAATGGTAGAGAGATGAATTATTATTGTAAACGCTATAAGACCTTCTAAAGTACCACTCATGGTACAAAAATCTATTCATAAAATGTGATTATGTCCAAAGTCTCAACCGCCCTCGTAATTTAAATTTCGAAACTACCTCAGAGTAAACTTTATTTAATACAAATTTAACAGTTCCGATAATAATTTTATAGGTATATTAGTATTATCCATAAAACGCTAATACAAATTTAATACGTCAAAATTTGTTCAGTTAAATAATGTAATGTCACATGTAATTAGTTGAATGTATACGTATAATAAATATTGAACAGAGCTTGTAATTAAATTTATTAGCAAATTTTCAACACAACATAACAGGTTAATATTGCCTTGTTTTCCGTCATAACAATACATTGCTTGGAAACGACATTTTCAAGGAAAACTATGCATCAAAAAGCTTTTGCCATAATTAGATAATTAGTCGTCCCCATCCACATACCCAGCTTGCAGTTAATGGGTCTAATCCCCTTCGTGGGGATAGCCCCAGCATTGGACCGAGACAGACATTGATGATGATAACTCATAAACTTTCCATACCCTAATAAAACTATGTTTAAAAACGAATCATTTAGTTATCATAAAACATTTCACTTGTGAATTATCTAGAATAAAATAACATTTACGTAGCAACAGCCAAGTACTTCATAAGCCTTAAAGACAAAAGGGAGTAATTAAACCCCTAATATGCCATTAATGACAAAGGTTCTTTAAGCCCTTCCTAAGTTTCTAAAGGGTCTTAAAGTGATTCTACGTAAGATTCTGTTCAAGGTTAACGCCGGTACCTCTGTTAAGAGTACAATATTAGAAGATTCAATTAAGTGACTTGATGTTTAGACGCGTGCTTCATAATCCTTGTACATAATCATCAAATCGTTTATCTTGCAAAACAAAGTCTGTGCACGAGTCTTCTTATTACGCTGGGCAAAGGTTTATCAATAGATAGAGAGAACATTAATGAGGAGCCTAAGGAATGTTTCCTCAACTTTTCTTCCGATCATATCTATTCTTAAAAACGCATAAACATCGTTACGGAACATCCATAAAAATATTCAAGATACTGAAAACAGCTATTGAAACACTGTAATTATACACTTAGGGTGTTTAAACGCGTTAAATATATATATGAAATAAATAGATATTTAGGTACATAGGTTTAAACAGATATGTAGGTACAATACATCTACTTCATTTATAAAGGTCTGTTACTTTGGTCGAAATGTATTTATTGAAACTGTCCACCGCTCTGAACAAATGACACTTTTCCTCCTCAGCTGTGACGTTTTGTAACAAAACCGTTTTGGGGTGAAAGATAAAAGAAGATTAACGTGGAAATTCTTTTAAGACGTCTTTTTGTGTTCTGGCACACAATACGAACGCACCGTTAATATCACGTATTATGTTGCTAGCTATCTCGGATAACAAAATATGTCTGGAAAATAGTATAGAGCGAAACGTACTAAACTTTAATACATATACATATATACAATTGTAAAGAGTATATCTGGGTGGTGGAACATTTTTTTAAGCTATGAATATAGTTTCGCAATTGTAATTTATATGACAAGTAACGACATCTATGAGCGACTGACCGGACTTTATACTTGCAGTAGCTATGGCGCTTCGGGTTAACTTTTTATGAAATCACTTGTGACTGTTTGAATATGTCATAAGTTTTACTGATGTACCCACTACATATTGTGATAATAATTAATTAAATATGTTGGCATAAATGCTACTCCATAAAGGATTTCTTGTAAAAAACTGTAGGTAATGGAAATTTCATGTATGCACAATTTTGATATATTTGATAGATAATCCATGAAGTGGTGGAACGTGGGAGTGTTCTACATTCCTCTGCCTACCTCTTCGGGGATTACACGCGTGATGTTACTTTTGAAAAATTTCAAAACTGTTTTGTCACAAAATCTATATTTCGAGTCATTTTCCAGTCACAGTTAATTCGCCTACACACTACTAACAAAACTGTCATCAAATTTTATTCTTACATCTAAAATTAATCCGTGGTCCACGATATTAAAATCGAATTTAGCTTGTCTTTACTTCTTTAACACTTTTAAGACAAAATGATGCAATGCAATTTCGACTTAATTCCGATTTACGTTAAGAAGCAAATTGCGTGCTAACAGGTGGTTCATATGTTATTCATCGTTTTCCGTACAATTTTTTTATGATAGGAAGCCCGATTGATGTATCGAAAATTGAACTTAATGCGCTCATACCAAGGATGTGATTTGCATAAACCGGATGGTTCGAACGTTATCTACATCTGACATGTGTAGTTGTATGAGGTAGCCGTCACCCGTGGATAAATATCTCAAGAGTGTCGGCCCTGCGCGGTACGTGTCTGCCACGCTGCAGAGGTAGGGTAACGTCCACAAAGACGTATTTAAATGGAGAAAGG
>DWDW01002519.1:0-10146 GCA_018245635.1 Mimoniades versicolor eupheme
AAACGTGGGAATGTTCTACATTCCTCTGCCTACCTCTACGGGGATTACAGGCGTGAAGTTACTTTTTTTTTTTTTTTGTTTTAATGAATGGATGAAACCAAAAATGATAATATGTATATTGATTATATCAATAATATTCATTAAATGAAAATATATAATACTATGATAATATACTACTATATTATAATATATGAAATGACAAATTCTTTTAAAGCGATTCCCTAAGGCATTGTCGTTGGTTGGTATGGTTATTTAGAAGTATTCCAAGAAAGTAAACTCCTTGGAATCTTCCTGGCGGCGTTCAAACTGCTTCCAGTTCAGAGCAGCCAATCACTATCATTTCCACAATTACTCTTAGGTTATGAAAATATACTGTCGCCTATCGTTTGCGATAGTTAACCAATATCAGCCAATTTGTTTCCGGCGTGGACATTACATAAATCGTGTTGTGAGGGGCCTAGCATTTCGAATGGAAAGCAGCTGGGGTTTTGAAATATGATAATATCAATTTTCGCAGTTTGGGAGCTTATGGGAGGGGGGCAGCGGTTGATTTTGATGGAGGGGATGATCTTTATTTTTAAATTTACTGTTATTATATCTTTACGCCAGGTTTTTTGTGAGACAGACAGAGAACAAAGATAACCAAATGTCTGTGCCCTTATAGACCTAATTTGAATATTCTGATTATGATTATTTTCATACATGCACGTCATTCATCCCCATCGGCCAATTTCTGAGCTATCAAGATCAATGAGTCAAGATAATACAAAACCAAATATTTCATGATTCCAAATGTAATATAAATTATTTATGACTTTCTCTAAAGCATTTACGAAGCCAAACAATACTCTTAATAGTCTATAAGCAACCTGTAAAGATTGTAATTGGTTTTAAGAAATCTCTTTTTAAGTACAAAAGATGAGGTAAAGATTGAAAAGGTGAGCAAAGGAAGCCAACGGCTATTAAAAGGATCCCTTTAGAAATGTTACTTATTAACTGTCATCGCACTTCATAGGATAAAGCTGTTTACGTCAATACAATAGAAAGCCATAATTTTTAAAAGAATAATGATCAAAATACAAAATTAAATAAGAAACAGTCTAATATTATATCGTTGGCGTAATAAGATCGACAATTTCGAACTTGTAATAACATAGAGATTCTTCTTTATAGTTAGCAATACGCTCGCGTTTGACTGCTATGTCATTTAATGGAAAGCGAGATGCAGTCTAAGATGTAGCACGTTTGCCTAGAAAGTGCCTATTCACTCCTGTCTTGAATAGTTCTAGTTTTTACGAATAGGCTCACCACCTATTCCATAGTGGGACGTAAACGTAACTGGTGAAACGTGGGAGTGTTCTGCATTCCTCTGCCTACCTCTTCGGGAATTACAGGCATGAAGTTACGTTACGTCTAAACAAATAACATTAGGATTAAAATTCACATTATATCTACAATGTATCCATTAAATACAGGGGATAACCACAAGCTGCTGTAACAGAAGCTGTTGAATTCAGTTAACGTAAATCAATATGAGTTACGGCGGCCACATATCATATCTTAAAAACAAACAATGGACGAACGAGGCCGAAATTAATACGTAAGTCGCACGAACGCGGATTTACAGTTCTTGATTGTGAGCCAAAAAGATCAAAGTTATATCGACCTTGGCCCGAGTAGCACCATGGTGTGTTTATATAGACACGATACGATCAACACACGAATTTAATTATGTACGTCAATAGCAATTATATAATTATAAGTCTGTTAAACTGGCGTGCCTGCTGAAGTAAAAGATGAATTCGAAGCACGTCTGTAAGGACAGTAGTAACTATATAGCATTCGAGGTTCTCTGTCTACTACGTAAGGAACCTGTCGTGATGTTATAAAAATAAGATGCCGTGATGTTATGATAAGCAATTTTAAAAAAATGATGTTTTTTAATATTTTATTCTTAATTTATTATCATGACAATTACATTTCTTAAATGTATATAAGATAATACTATACCATAAGATAATATTATACCATTTACTGTTAAGTAAGCTGCAGGAATTAATATCAAATAAAAGATATGACATTCGCCAATTTGTCTATATTACTTTAAATTATAAACTGCAAAATTTTTATTTCACTATAAAAATCATTATTCACTTAAGAATACATCCATTAAACTTTTGCGTAGGTGGTTTAACCAGATGGTGGGTTTAACCAGAAAAAAATATTCAAAAGCAAATCAAAGAAATATAAAAACAAATTAAAGGAACGAAGACACTGAAAAAACATACGATTCTATCACGGTAATACGAAGCGAAAGGTGTGCATAACAACATTACAATTCTCGAAACAAACGTTACACGACGTCACCAATCTGAAATTCCATTTCCATTTCTATTATTCCATAAAACTGGAATGCAAATGTCACATGTAATGTCTATCAATTACCATAACGACATGTAACGCGTCACGTTTACAGCCCTCGGATGTTTGCGTGATCTCTTGAATTATGTATCGTTCGCCTACAACAGTCTAGTACAACGTAGAGCCAGACTTACTGTATACATTACAACTGGACGTATAAACATATACAACCAGCGAATTGAATACTCGCCACGTTCCTTCTGTTATTGGAGTTGAAAAAGAATTAGAATCAAATTAAACAGTAGGTACAATTGCTTGTTATTTTTATGCGATTATAATTAACAAGAATGAACAATGTATGAAATGAATGTAGATTGGGATTGATAAATGTGGCAGAAGTTGGTCAGGTCTGTAAATTTTAAACTTTAGTTCATTTAATTTATATGTGCAAATGAAGCTCTGTAATGCTGAAATAACAAGAAATATCCGTCGCGTATCGTAACGCGCTTAACTGGTTCTTACACCGGTATAACCTAATCTGAAAAGTCGCTTTTAAATGATAATAATAAAGCTATAAACACCAATACTTCTGTAACTTGCTCTATGCTGCAAGATGTATTATATAATAATGAACTAATAACGGAAACCCATAATGAACTGAGTCCTTGAAATTTTTTATCTCAGAACAAAATTAATTTAAAGTCCACATTCATGAATTCTTAATATCTGGAACTGCCACATATACTCCAATAATTCATACTAGCTAAGACACGGACAATTAAAGTTTGAGCTAAAGGCGGTTGCACAAAGTTAAACAAAGCCGAGTTTACAACGGCGGCCAAGTTGGGGGCCAACAATGGACCTTTGTTTACACTTAATGGATGCCCTTTGTCGCCGAGGCCTAAATTTTGACTTATTGTTTTAGGCCTACGTGGGAGTGTGCACGGGGCCTCACTTTAATTTCTTATTTTGAAACTGAATATATTAATTTGAAATCTCGTCATACTTGGATTAATTCAACGCTCAAGTTGTGGAGAAACATTGAGGGAAATCAAATTTTATGTGTTTTTTATTTTAATATGACATTGAAAAGTGCTAACCGTGGACCCGCGGGATACGAATACTACGTCAAACACAACGCAGCTGATGCATTCGAGAAATAAAAGCTGTGTTATATTGCAGTGAACATAAAGAGCTCCTGGAAAAAGTAAGAAGGTCGTAAGAATAAATTTGGAATTCCCATTATAAAAATATGAAAGTAATACGTCAATAATAATATTTTAAATCCTGGCAAGCATGATAATAGATCAACAAAAGAATCTTCAACATTATAATTGTATTAACAAAAGCTACCAACGTTTAAAAAAGTTCACTTGAAACGGCAACGCAATATGTTTCGAAAGATCTAATAACATCTACCTGTATTTAATATTTGCGATATTGTTGTGTAGTCTAGCGTTAAGTTCCTTACAAATCGCTTTTTGTTAGTTAATGAACCGATCGTAACGCGGATAAAATAGAAACCGCCCATCAAATAACGTTGAATCATCTCCCAAGATACCGACATTTCTAGTAACGTAACGTAACATGACACCTGCAATCCCCGAAGAGGTAGACAGAGGAGTGTAGTTTAACCAGTTACGTTTACGTCCCACTATGGAATAGGTGGTGAGCCTATTTCCATGCACCGGGCACATACTAGACTCCGAGCCACTATTAGAAAACTTAAATAAAAAAAAAATAGTAGTTCCCGACCTGGGAGTTGAACCCAGGACCTCCCGTTCGGCAGTCGCACTTGCACCTAACACGACCAACGAGGCAGCAAACAATTATAACTATTGATAATATTTAGAAGAAACATTTTCTTGAATAATTTGGAAATAGAATCTTCATATTTTTTTAAATTCAAATAATACGTTGATATATGTACATACATGGCTCCTGATAAATAGCAATCATAGACATATGAGTTTTAGAAGAATAATAATTATTGTAGGTAAATATTTATGAGGCGAATCTATGAAAAATTAGACGTCTACTTGCATACTAAGAGCATGTCGATCAAACTCATAAGTATCCTACATACATTTTCAAACTACGTACCGGCAGGCTTAACTGAGGTGTATTTTTACGCCGAGTGCGGGTGTTCCCGTCGGAGCTTATGAAGAAATATCTAAAATATACCTGAAATTAATCGGGCAATTTCGAAAAACAAACTTGCAATTAAAAATTAAACAATCTGTGTACATAGGAACACTATAATCTACCATAAAAAACTATTGTAACTTCTGAAACAAAAAATCTTCTCTGCATCCCTAACTAACAGACAAAGAAGTCCACGTACATACAAACCCATCAGACCATGACGTAGTGACTAACTAATCACGTCGCTGCGCAAACGGAAAACACCTAATGCGATTTCAATTATACACTTCCCATTCATCTATGTTCATGTAGTTTTATAAATTTCAGTTCTACGTACTTGCGTGTTATAGGTAGAATATTACATGTACCATATTATAATTATTGATTTAGCATATTAGATATAGGATATTAGATGTGAAACTGGTAACTGGTGAAACGTGGGAGTGTTTTACATTCGTCTGCCTACCTTTTCGGGGATGACGTGATCTTATTTTTTTTTATTAGATGTGATATATTAAATGTAGCATATTAGATGTAGCATATGAGATGTAGCATATGAGATGTAGCATATGAGATGTAGCATATTAAATGTAGCATATTAGATGTAGCGCTAAATAAAATAAAATCGAAGTTGTTAAATTTGAATTTAAATTGCATAATAGATATTGAAATTGATAGCTGGTGGAATATATCTAAATGATAAATTTATTTCGGTTATTTTAAGTCCGATCCTTCTATCTTTTCACTGTCTGTTGTTTTAATATTGCTGACAAATATTAATAAATTATTAAATTTCTGTAAAGAGTTCTAAAGAGATCAAATACAGAATGGCCATTACTTACTTTTAGTCTAAAGCCTTAGCAAAGAATAGACATGCCACTTAATTCAACAGCCCGTCCACTTAAGAACATGAGTATTACATCTTCAATACATGAATCCTGTGGCCACGTGATATTGACTAATACATGTAGTGAACATAAACCCGTTGCCGTGTTTAGGGACTAAGCAAGAACGCCTAGTGGCTCAGGGCGTTTCCTTATCCTCCTTCAAACTAAAACGCGACAATGCATTAACGAAGCTGCCGAGTGTGATAAATATTTGTGGAGTAGCTTCGTATGCAGACGTAATCCTGGAAGGAGGGGAAGCTGGGGATCTGTCACTTTTGAACTACAAAATAGGAAATTTGAAGTCCGCCAAATTTTCGCTTCAAGTTACGCGACTTGCTACTGCGCTGGACGATAGCAAGTCTTATAGTGTTTAGGCTCTCGACACTTTGTACGAAAAGCGGAAGTACCTACTTCATGATGCACTTCCTCTTCGTGATATCCGTGATTATTTTCCTTACATTTCTCACTCATATTCAGTAAAAGTCTAGTATACTACATTTTATAATATGAAAACAAGAATAAACGTAGTCATCACTTTTACAAAAATATTACCGATTCAAAGTAAATAAGGACAATAATGTTTCCATTTATTATTTTTCTCTACCGATGTCAAAGCTATAACTGGTAATTTTTCTATTGGTTTTTACAACTACCTTATTACCAATACATATGTATAACATGTTTCATATGTGCGGTATGAAAAGCTAAAAACTATGTTCGCTTTTTAAATTACTTTGTGGCCTTTGAATATAAATTAATCAAAATTTAATATAAAGGTCAATGTTAACTGTAAATATAAATATCTATAAAAGACCCCATGAAAAAACATAAAAGTAAAGCAATAAATTGACTATAACTAAGACAGTATATTATCCCAAAGGCACAGAAATCCTAAATTCCTATTCCTATCTTTCCAGAGTTATCGTGGGCGAAAGCCCCTCGGAGGGTCAGTGTCAGCGCCGGTGGGGCTCAGCCCCGGCCTCCCCGCAGCCGCATCGCCCGGGCCGTCCGCGCCCGCCGCGCCCTCTCCCGCCCCCGCCACCGCCCCCACCATGAAGCAGGAGCATCCGAGCCAGCCCATGGTGAGTAGGGAGCCAGCCAGAAGCTCCCCGACGGTCCAATCCGGCTACAAGACCTACGGAGAGACCGTAGTATTGGTGGGACTGCGGCCCGCCGCTCCCGCCTGGACTTTCCCCGCACCCGCCATGAAACAAGAGTACCCTGTCCAACATGTGGTGAGTATACACTTAGAATCCTTTTTCAGCTTCACATCTCATTGCGGCTACAGGAGCTTCGATGAAACATAACATGGTAGTATTGATTCATACCAGGTCAGCAGTGTAGGTCTCAATCCATAACTTAACAACACGCACAAGTCATTGTAAGTATAATCTCAATTATTTCCAGACCGTTTCCTGAATTCACAAACGGGGAAGGACTTTTTGAGGTACAGTATGTAATGGTTCTGCTGCTTTAGCATCGTCTCTTTCTGCTGCTTGCGATTGAGCAGGAACAAACAGAACAGACCAGAGCTTAATCGCTTTGGGAGGGAGTTAACTTTCTGTGAGTAAAAAAATATTTACATTTTTATACAAATGTTTCCAAGACACCTATTCCAAAATTTTCAGACCTTACCCTAGAGGCACCTGTACCACTATCTCTACCATTATCAGTAATGATCCTGAGCAATGTCCAGCACATTGAAAACACTATAAAGTATTATTAAAAGAACATAATGAAGGTGGACATCAACGAGACAGTGATACTCATAGTATGTACCTATATAGTTACGTAACAAAAAATACTTAATGTCCATTACAAAATACAAAAGGAAACTAAAATACCTTTGAAACATTCGCGCGGTAATTATAAGCAGTAACTTTAAATCGAAGATTCCTCTGATTCATTTGACATTGGCAATAGAAAAAGGTACTGACCTTAATCGAGTGCCAATCATTTGTGGGGTGCCAACATTGGAACTGTTTCCCCTACACACATAAATATAAAGCGTAATGATCGTGAATTTAACGCAAATAATTTCGTAAATAAAATGAGGGCCGTCTCCAAGGATTCGCTTAATTTGTTTATCTTTTCCTTGTTATGTTGTTTCGCTAAATAAAATATCGTTAAAAGCCAGTTATGATAATTATAATTGTGTTTATACTGCGTAACTGTGTTTGTTTCTTCATAGGATTAATTTCGGCGTCGACAAATGATGGCGACGTTTTGTTTTCTTAACAAGATTGCTATTAATCAGATTTCTACTAATTCTTCTGTCACAAACATTGTTTGTTTGCAATAAATAACAAAAATAAATACATTATATTCATTCAATAATATAGATATACGTAAAATCTCGCTTGTAATCTCCAAAGAGGTAGGCAAAGAAGATGTTTTACACTACAACATTTCACCAGTTACGTTTATGTCCCACTGCGGAATAGGTGGTGAGCCTATTGCCATACAATATAAATATACAATTTAATATTAAATTACTTTACTATTCTATCTCTTATTTTAATTTTAGATAACTATTGGTTTCAAGTGCACTGCCGATCGGGAGGTCCTGGGTTCAATTCCCGTGTCGGGCACTACTAAAGATTTCTAATTTCAATTTTCTAGTACTGGCTCGGAGTCTGGATATGTGCCCGGTGTATGTCAATAAGGTCACCACCTATTCCATAGTGGGATGTAAATGTAACGGGTGAAACGTGGGAGTGTTCTATATTCCTCTGCCTACCTCATCAGGAATTATAGGCGTGATATTACGTTAGTTAATTATGTAAGTTGAGTCAAACTCTTAAAAAATAAGCAGTGAAAATTAATGTATCTGTAAATGTCAACGGCACAGTCAGCGTACGGAAAAGTTGCAATTTTTTAATTTGCGCCGTGCGCGCGACTTGGGCAATTTCTGGGCGCAACCGTTTGCTCGCCAAATTTATCGCTTCCAGATTGAAACGAAACATTGTTTATTTCCTTTTGTCATTTGTGTATTGTCGTTCCGTATTCGTGTGTGACTTACCTACTGTAGCCTGTTAATCTTCTTTATCGTTTATATTTTTGATCTACAATGTTATTTGAAAAATTAATTTCGCTATGTTTTTAACAAAGAAAAGTAATATTCAGATATAAAAATATATCTACGTAAACAAAAGTAATAGTCCGATTTATTAAAAGAGCTTATACAAAACATAATAGGTACCTCAAAGAACAAGAAGAGGGAATATTGAGAACCAAATAATATGTAGGCAGGTTTTATTTCTCTGAAATTACTCGTTTATGAATTAAAATATAATAATAACTTGATAATTAAATCATATTACACGTTAAGTTTTAATTATACATAAAGCGCGCGCATTAATGAATCCCTCACGGAACACTGACGGTCGTCCTGTTAAACGCAAATCTTACAAGTTTAGCAGCGAGGTCGCGCCCGAGTAACGTGTAAATAAAACGTATAATTTGTTCTCATAACATGTTCGCTTGATGCTTTAGCCTCGTTTCGCCTACTCAAGTTTTATAATTTAATAATATTCCAGCCCTTGTGATATTAAAATTTTTATTCCTTACCTGTGTTTTTTCTCCAAGCTTACCGCCTCTCGGGTCGGCCGCGTCCAAGTTTATTTTTAATTACGTAAGAAGTTTCAAAGCAAACAAAGTAATGTCGACCGTAATACGTTCGTAATTTTTTTTTCCCCTCACCTTAAATAAGTTTACTTGCTAAAGCGATTTGTCCAACAAAGTCGACTTGTGTCAACAGCCAGTGTATGATTTTTATTTCTTAAAAAACAAAATTAAACAGTGCTTTTGTAGTACTCGCAATAAGTTTTACTTTAAGATAAAAAGATGTGTACTAAAAATTTGGCACAGTAACGAAAATCAATCGTTGAATATACATTACAAAAAGATATATAAATATACAAATAGATATATTCGAAAAATAAAAAGAATTATAATGGGATAGTTTACAAAGTTACAAGGTTTACTGACCTCGAGGCAGCGATTACGTTAGGGCAGTTCGTACGGACGTCGTAACGAGGTAAACAATAGACGAGGTCTAGGCATGACCTCGTCCGCGATACTACCGATCATATATGTATGAAGCGGTATATATGTACATATGAGTATATGTTATTTCTACAACATTGGTGTTCATTCAAATCAACATCTTACACAACAACATAAGTACAAAACTCAGGTTACATTCTTGGAGTACCAATTCCACTATCGAAACACATATTTTTTTGTCTGAATTTAAGCATTTTGCAGATTATCAGCCCGACAAGCCTTTGCGTATATCGATGATAAATAATCAATTCTTACTAAATTTAACTTTACAGGCCCCGATGCCTTTCTACGCAGGCGATCCCAACAGATTCCCGGGTACATGGCAACCAGATCCATCCCAAGGTTAGTAATAGCATTCATAAATAATTAATAAACTAATTAACACCGTATCGTACATAATCAAGCTAACAAATGTCAAAATACTTCGTTATAATTAAAGAACAACTCACTAATGAGGAATACGGTTTATCCAAAATTATAATGAACTCTGGAAGGGGATTGGGGGTTCGCGTCAATGTTTTAATTTAAGAATGTCACAGTCGGAAGTTGCACAATTATTCATGATAACGATCAGTTTTTAGCGAAATAATAACAGTTATATGAATATATAATGAGTAACTTCACGCCTGTAATCCCCGAAGAGGTAGGCAGAGGAATGTAGAACATTCCCACGTTTCACCAGTTA
>DWDW01002520.1:0-10145 GCA_018245635.1 Mimoniades versicolor eupheme
GCCCCGCGCCCCGCGCCCCGCGCCGCGCCGCCCCGCACTCGCCTGCTTCGTAGGAATTAGCTGCACGGCGCCCTCGGTGGCGCCACGCCCGAGGCGGACCTCGCGAGTGCTTTTTAGAAACAAAATCCGGCAACGCTTTGTAAAGCAATAGTGTTTTAAAAATGTTAAGTCGCGCGAGCGCCGCGACCGGTATTAATATTTATAGGCATAAAAAGTTAGCGTTATTAGGAGTCGAGATAGCCAGCATATTGTAACCTTGTGAAAGAGATTTCATAAATTATTCATTGATCCAACGACCTTATGAATCGGTACTTCGATGCGGTTTACACTTTTTCGCTCTCTTTTGATATAAATATTGTTTCACTGAAGCGGCTACGCGAGTAGCGTCTAAATTTTGATATTGGTGGTTCGGTTTTCCGCTGTATATTCGTGATTAATTAAGGAAACAACGATTAATGTAATGGCACCGTGATTCATAATTATTACTTAGGAAAAGAACATACTACACAAATACATTTAATATTTGACACTTGTTATGAAAATTATATTTGAGTTTTAGTAGCTGTTCAGTGTAGCTTCCACCCAAAGGATTGTGTTACTGGACGTGTTCGATGGGCACTAAGATTCAATCATTTTTATAGTCAACTATTAGGAATCGTATGTACTTAAATTGATATTTTAGCGTAGTCTAGTCACAAAAAAACACGGATTGCTCACTTACAAACAATTGTACATCTCGCGTCTACAGGTCCTCTTGTCAATATTCATATAGTATTGTTATACATAAGACTGATAAGAAACTAGACAAGGTTAGGTTCAATAGCACGTTATCTGATCGTATCGCGCACTGAACTCAGCGTCAGTCTATGGGATGAGAAGGCAGAGCTGTCAGTGTTACAGCCGGAGCCGCGCGAGCCCCGCACCCTGCTTTCCAATAGCCGAATCCGTTATTACGGAAGTTATTGGAAATGTTAGAAATAATTTGCAATTTGGATCACACCAAACGTGCAACAACTCATAATTCTATTATCATTTTAGTCAAACGGCACGTCTCTAAACCGATAAAATTATTCATTATGTTAATGTTATAATGTACGGTGTCCATGTCGGTTACGCGGCAGACTGTTGTGAAACAATATTTTCATACTTATTATAAATTCGAAATAAAAAGATACAAACATATTTATAATACGATAAGGTGTATGGTTGTCTTCGCAACGTTTTTAATAATTACTCCATAGCAATACAAGTGAATCTCAAAATTGTATTATCTTACAAGTGAACATAAATGTATATATGTTTGTATTATACACTAATGTAAATCCCGTTACGTATCCGTTGTGTACTGTCGCGTCGATCATTCCACTAGTCGCTGGCGCCGCGAGGACGGCAGTCGAATATGGTGAACATGTTTGTAAGACATTAATGAATTAACAAGAATCGAGTAAATGAAATCTATTATATGTATGTAGTAATATTATGTTTCGTTTAAAATTTGTTTTAAATGTAATAACAGGATTATTTATTTATTGATTTTGATATTTTGGATTACTTAATTGAGTGTTTAAACATTTAACTGTGATAGAAATAGGACTTATGTAAAACGTCGTTTGCCGCACTAGTTACATTTATCATTATTTTTATAATTAATTTATTCACTAGTATGGGCAATAACTAACACGCACGGATTCAATAGACGGCACGACTGTTGATTCAAATTCCAGTTTGAATTCTCTCTTGAAAATGTACCTACTAGGGGATTATGGAACCTGCGAGAATATAAGTCCTGGACTTTATCCTTCTCACACATCCTGTTATAGTTCCTAGCTACACATAGGTGCATTTGAAGTATGTGTTACATATTAGTCATGTAAGTTTTAGTTGCATGGCATGCGGCGAACACTGTATTTGTACGTATGATAAGTTATGACTTGTGTAATTTATGTTTTATTTCTTATGTTTTCGCTTTTGTAGATGAAGCGTCATTCATGTTTTAATTCAAGTACAAGTTGGAGAGCAACGGCTTGTCGCCTGAGACACGCGATATTAGGTCATTTGTAAGTTCAATGAGTAACGAATTCTCAATATACAGCTCGGACTTTTATACGCGCTGAATTGCCATAAATAAGTTTCACTGCATCAGAAACGAGTTGCTACATTCCGTAGGTTGTCGATACCTATTGTACTATAATGTACGAACACCTCATGTATGCAGCAGACTTGTACATATCACCATTGAACTTGACCACTTGTGTCCACATGTAAATATTATGTACTGCGAAACCTGAAGCTGGAAGGATCTTAGGTTTCGATGAGTTTTTATCGTGTGATTGTATATTTTATCTTTTTATATTCACTGAGCTATTCAGAGATATTATTGATTATATTAATAAAGGCTACCGATAATATATTTAGGAAATTTTAATAGAAGTAAGTTATTATGGTGAGCCAGTTAGGGAAATTATTAAGAAAGTAGTAGCAAGCTCCATGTATATAAGGGCTGTTAAAATGTTACTTAATTTCAAAAATAAATTTCTATAAAAGTGTAGTACATTTTTATTTCATGCCTTAAATACAATTACAATTAAATTACATTTTTTCAGTGTCATGTGAAATTCCATTGTCTTATTCATGAACGTTGAAATTGGTTTGAATGGTGTAACACATTCAATTAGTGACATTGCTAATTGAGCGTTTATGAAAATGGGGGAATAATTGTGGATACGAAAATGTTTATTTATACTTATATTTGACAATAACACAATCAGATCATAACACCACATTACTCTGACAAAATACCAATTACATTTGCAATTGTCACATGGACGATCAACCGTTATCATTAATCTTAACGTCTACTCGTGCTATTACATAACATCGTTTAAACAACACAATGGTTGAAAATAAACATAATCATATCAGAGCGCGAGTCAACATGACCCGGTCCATATTATATATAGACATAATATATGGTTAGATTAATACACTAAACTATAATAATACATTGTTAAAGTAACATCGTATGGTCGTGATTTGGTTATGGTCCTTTTATAGTCGCTGTATCACTTCTACCAGTACAAGACTTGGGTACGGGGCTATTAACACCCTACTAAAGACTAGTGTCATGTCAATTTCCACTGAACTTAGTGATATTATGTAGGAAGTAATATTTTATCGACCTTGTCGTTGCAATCTATGACATGTACAAGCTATGTTTAATGACAAATTGAGACAAAATGTGTCGATTTTCATCCATAACTACATTTCTGCGTGAAACAAACGAGGGGTAGAGCAATTGCAAAATCCGAAGTCGATTTTGGTACTTTTTAAATGTTCATGCCTCGTATTAACTAAACAACTTTCGCCAATTAATCGTAACATATAAGAATAGAGATTCCATGACTGTGGCATGCGTTAAAATAAAAATAATTTTAAGACCTAAAGTCCTTCGTATATGAATGTAATATTTAACTAAATTATTAAAAATAGATCACATTTATCGAATAATCAAAAGCTAAATTTAGACAATTTACCATTGAATATACATTACATGAATACAATGTAGCCTCTTAGACGCGACAAGCGCATTCCGCCGGAGTCCGAGCCGGCCGCTTGGGCGCCGTCAGTCGTTTCGAAGTGCCCGTGCCGTACTGGATCCCTGAACCGATACGCTCAGGATCCAGTTCCCCTGTCTCAATTTTTGCTAAGATAGTTTTTGAACACTTCAAGAATGCTTCCTCTACATTCTCTCCCGTCTTAGCACTGGTCTCAAGAAACATCAGCTCTGTAAATTAAATGAATATGTTACGTTTAACTATTTACGAACAATATACATTTATAAACATGGATATGTTATTTTATTTATTTCTCAAATGATTCCATTACACTTCCAGACATGTACATTTTAGATTGTTCTTTAAAAATCGAAATGTACATATTTTTATTTGTATTATTTGTGTAATTTACGTCTGTTCCCCTCCAGATTTCGCCGTATTTCGGGATGGCTAAGTCGGCTTGGTTTCATGGTCCTCGTGATGCTCAAACTACGGACAGCAAATTCTATCGTACATCACTTTCATCTTCAAAGAAACATATTTCTATTACACACCCACAATGAAAGGGGAAGTCGTAATGATTATCTACGCTTCCAACTCGGCAGTTATTAATAGAGATGTGTTACCACTCTAGGGGTGAATTCTCTTTAAATCTTCAAAATTGTGCAGATGTTGGTGTCCACTTACTTTAAATTGGCTCATATAAAATAAGTACCTGTCGGCTAAAGCTAAATTTCTACAAATAAATATATCAAGAGTGGAATTTTATGCAATATTCTTACCATTCTCCTGTGCAAATTGACTAGCTTCAGTAAAGGTCACCTCCCGAGATTCTTCTAAGTCTTTTTTGTTACCAACCAGCAGGATGACGATATTGGGGCTAGCAAGAGTGCGCGCATCTCTCAGCCAGTTGGCGAGGGCATTAAATGAATCCCTAGATGTTATATCATACACAAGCAAAGCTCCCGCTGCTCCCCTATAGTACGAGCGTGTGACTGAACGGAAACGTTCTTGCCCTGCTGTGTCCCATATTTGTAATTTTGTTGATTTGCCTCCGATATTTACGATTTTAGACCCGAACTCTACTCCAATAGTGTGGCATCTGTCTTCTTTGACTGTAAAAATAAGTTATATAGGTATTAAATTATTATTACATTAGGTCTCTGGCTAAAAGAGCAGAGAACCTTGAAGTGATGCTAGCAGCTAACCATAACCATTTTTAGCCTACCCTGAGGGCATTTAATTGACATGTCACAGCACTCCAAAAATATCCTAGAAGGAAGTTCATATTACCTACATCTTACATACTGTGTGAAATGAAGATGAGTGCAATACATGAACTGTGGAGTAACCTGAACTCAGTTGATGTGAATGTTTCAGTTTTACCAATTAAACATTAATAATTAAAAATAGTATACAAAACTTAAAAATATGCCTTTGTAGCAACATGAACTAAAACAAATGATAGAATGTATACACATGAAGGACATCCTATAATTTATCACCCAATCAAGAGGTCCTAGTTTCAAATCTGTCACTACTGGGTTTATCTAATTAAGATTTTCTAGTAGTGGCTAGGAGACTGGAAACATACCTAGTGTATAGCAATAGGCTCACCACCTATGCCATTGGAGCATGTAAATGTTACTGGTAAAACTTGGGAGTATACTACATTCCTCTGTCTACTTCTTCAGGGATTACAGATGTGATGTTATTTTATTTACGTTCATAAAAGAAATAACAAGTTCGAAATGGAGTCTGTGAAAACAAACGTAACTTCACACCTGTAATCCCCGAAGAGGTAGGCAGAGGAATGCAGAACCCTCCCATGTTTCACCGATTACGTTTACGTCCCACTATGGAATCGGTGGTGAGCCTATTGCCATGCATCGAGCACATATCCAGACTCCGAACCACTACTAGAAAATCTAAATTAGAAAATGTTGTAGTGTTCAATTTGGGAATCGAACCTGGGACCTTCCGATTGGCAGTCGTACTTGCAACGAACACAACCAACGCGGCAGTGTGAAAATAGATTTGAAAATTTTGACATTATATGCGCACAAAGATTTTGCAAATGAAACATCACAGAATATTAATGTGTAGTAAAAAAATAATCACATTTCATCATCAGGGGAGACTTGGTTCTAACCAGTGACTAGTGCTAATGGCTAATGTATTGAAACTCTTAGACATTGATAATAATTTCACTAGTGATTTTTTATAACCAACCTGTACACTATTGACAGTTATAATAATCGAATCTAATAATAAAAACATTGCATGATTGCTCAGTATGCAAACTGAAACTATGAGAGCAGTAAAAATTCACAAGTACTATTATTCACAACAATTGTAGTATGTAAATGGTGGAATGTGAGAATGTATTACATTGCTCTGTCTACCTCCTAGGGGAATACAGGCGTGAAGTTACGTTTAATTGCAGACTGTTAAGAATGAGATTACAGATTTAATTAGGATTTATATTTCTTACGATCCTAACCAAACACTACACTTGCGAAAAGTTATGGGTGACTATTAGGCAACATTTTAAGATGAATATGTAACATAAACATTAAAATTATTTGATATGTAAAAAAATATACTGATACAAATATCAGTATATATTTTTGGCATTTTTGGCATATTTTTTTTATGGCAAACCATAACTATAAATCTTTAAAAGATTAATATTCATATAATTAACAATTCAGAAGACAGGGCAGATATTTGGCAGTGTTATATATAACGTTACTATGTTGATTCTTGGAAAAATCGCGTACTTAATTTACGTACCATCGTAAATCTAGCTCAAAACAAAATGAACAGTACTTACATTTGTTTCCTATAAAATTATTAAGGAGACTTGACTTCCCTGTACCGGCGCTCCCAATCACCAGAAATTTGAACAGATATTCTAAAAGGAAAATAACATGCAAGTAATAATGTGTTATTATACATTACGTATTACAATACATCAACTGACTTTCACAAACGCTCATCTGATTTACCATAGGATTCTGACATTATTTAGTTCTTCAGAAACTGTATCTGCATAAAAAACTGTTTACGCTTTAAAAAATCTCATTATTAAAGGCTATATGAACTTATTAATTATAATTATTATAAAATACTAGATCCCAAAACAATATACACATACACTGCTGTTCTGAGGTTCTGGCTGAGCTGAAGGTACAGATATAATTTTATAAATAACATGCAGAGCCGTTGAATTCCTCTCTTTCAGCCAACTACAATTATTATATTTATTCATTGTTTTATATCTATACATGTAAGTGTGACTTAAATATTCATCTCATCTCATCTAAGGCGTTACAGCCGCGGGTGGGCCTTAGCTTAGTCAGGTACATTTCTCCAGACCGATCTGTTTCTGGCTTTCTCTTTTTTTTTTTTTTTTTTTTTCCATCCAACCATCGAAACTTCGGCCTCCTTCTACTTCTACGGCTATCAGGCTGTCCTATCAGTAGGCGTAGGCGCGTTATAACTCTGGCCTCATCCATTCTAACAACATGTCCTGCCCATCGCAGACGTCCAATTTTAATCGTCTTAATAACGTTGGGCTCATCGTATAACTGATATAGTTTATGGTTGTATTGCCTCCGTCAACGTCCGTTTTTCATAACAGCCCCGAAAAGTAATTGTAATAAGTACGTAAAGTATTGAGGCGCATTTTCGAGGCTGATAAAAATATTACAAACTTTTAAAACAACAAAAGCAACTTTTCGAAAATTTCTAATAATTTTTTGCCCCAAATTATACCTATAAAATACGAGAACGACGTAATATAATGGAAGATCCCGCCTGTATTCCCGGAAGAGACAGGCGGGGGAATATAGAACACTCCCACGTTTCACTAGTTACGTTTACATCCTACTATGAAATAGATGGTGCGCTTGTTGCCGTGCACCGGGCGCATATTCAGACTCCGAGCCACTATTAGATTTTTTTTTGCGCCCAGACAATGCGGAAAAGGGCTACCTTCCATACGGAAGGGAGGTGGTGACGCTCTAAGCATACCACTGCGACCGCTCGCAGTGGTTATGTGGGACTCAGGGGAGAATCCCGTGCCTACCCACTAAACACTACCTAGGGGTTGGCTTTGACCATAAGGGTCTTGAAGCCTTCATCGGATCCTCTTGGGTGGTTGAGGGGGGGAAAAAGAGATAGATTTTCAATGAGACAATTTATACAGGTTCGTTAAGATAAACTCCATTATGATTTTAGTACTCCATATAAATTGCACGTAAACTCAAGCATAGGAAACTACTATTCTCATCGTTTACAATGCTCTTGGGAAGGAATCAATTATGTGCGACATTTAAATAAAGGAAAAAACATTTTTAGGACAACACAAGACGCTTACTAAATTGTCAAAAACGTAGAGTAACGATACTAAAATACATATTATCGGTTCTCACTTAATCGCTTCTCTCCAGCGGTGCAACAAGTTACTATGTAATTTAAATGACCGTGAATTGAGAGACAGACGCGCGATTTTGGCGGCTGAGATCTGCATCAGTGAAGCTTCAAATTGGAAGTACGAAGTAGTTGTATTTCATTTTGTACTCTTTGTATTAAACACTTCACGGCATACGGGGCCAAGCTACTGTGAACAACGATCAGATTGGCATGGAAACGTAATATGACAACAATTAAAACATTGCATGCGAATACAAATGCATGTAATATTTGAAATAATAATCCAAATACGTGCATTATTTTAATAAAACAGTATAAATAAATTTTTTGCCATATTGAGTTATAAATATATATAAGGAATTAAAAATAAATTCGCTGATTCCGAATATATAACTCAATATCGTTAAAAATATCACTTAAAATAAAGAGCCTTTCAACCCTCGATATGTATTTCTCGAGGTAATAGTTAAAATATACGAAGTACTTAACGTAATACCACGCCTGTAATCCTCGAAGAGGTAGGAAGTAGGTAGGAAGTAGGTAGGTAGGTAGAGAAATGTAAAACACTCCCACATTTCACCAGTTACGTTTACGTCCCACTATGGAATAGGTGGTGAGCCTATTGCCGTACACCGGGCACATATCCAGACTCCAAGCCATTACTAGAAAATCTAAATTAGAAAATTTAGTAGTAATGAACGCGGATACAAAATAGGATATACATACAGTTTTGTTACAGAAATGTAGCAATTGGGTATCTAGTCAATTCTAAAAAATTAACCTAAAGACCCATTAAAGAATTCCTCCAGAAGAAAAGTTTTGTGTCTACTCCGAAAGAGACCTAGCGTGATGATATAACAAAATATTGAAGTTAATTTCGTTTTCAACATAAAAGGAATAGTTAATATGAAGTATACGTCCGAAAATCATAAGAAATCACGAAATGTATTAAAGATTATCAAATTCATAATATAACAATACCATAGAAACATAATGTAAAAAACAAACCATTAAACAATACTTGTCTTATAAATTACTTAGTGTTTACTTGAATCTTAACAAGTCGTTACATGGTCTCGTCTTGTGTAAGAACCTGAGACCATAGCGATATCTTTAACACTTTACGGGCAAGTACATCTTTTAAAGACCCACTGCAACTTCAAAGTCATTTGTAGTAATTGTTCGGAAAATAACTAAAAATAATCCCTTAACATCCTTGCTGTTTTCGGTGTCAAACATGTGAAATATTTGACACTTGAATAGTATATTCCGAAGTGTATTGTGCTGTGTAGCTCTGAATAATAATATGTACTGTGTTTTTTTTTAATTAAACTGAAAATATCGTGTTCAGTATTTCCGTATCTTAAGGCTATTAATGCACTTGTGTAAACATAACTCACGCCTTTATTTTACCGATGTAATAGGAAGTAGAGTGTAGTAAATACGTCCAACGTTGCACAAGTTACAGAATAAGGGTTGAGCCTCCGCCAGAGACCAGGCTCTTATCCAGGATTCGAGCTACTAATGGGAAATGCAAAACAGAACAATCCAATAATGCTTATCCCGAGCCGGGGATCCAACTCGGGACCCCCGATCATGACTGCGTGCAATGACTCGACCGACGAGGCAGCCAAAATTGAAAATGTATTCGATGATAATAAGTAAAAAACGGAAAAATAGGGAAATAAGGATATGGACATTTAAATAAATGTATATGAACTTACAATAAATTAATGTTAAAGACAAACGTAAATATATTTTTTTATTTGGACTTTCATAAATTTAAAAGCACATCATAAAATCAGAAACGTTTTCTCCGCCGAGGACCAATTAACATATTAATTCGTATTAATGAATTTGCAACCGGATTTCGTAAATGAATTAATCGTTTTAGAAAATTCATTACTATAAACGATCACATAATTTTTTATACCAGCTCCTACGTATTAGGTACATATTATACAAATTCTAGTTATTTACATAATAAACAACAATAATAGCTCGCGACATCTGCACACACAGTCATTTCATCCCAAAGTGCTTGTATTATGTTTACCAGACGGCTGATAAACTACATAATATATACATATAAATTCTATATTTATAGAGATTTTTTACAACCATAGACAAAATTATTAGTTTTTCTGCTCA
>DWDW01002521.1:0-10144 GCA_018245635.1 Mimoniades versicolor eupheme
CAGTTTTGCTACGACGACGATGTTACGTTGTTACTATTGCTACTCAGACTTCGATGGTTCAATGAGGCCGGGTGTAACACTTTCGTTGTCCACCTAACCGTGTACGATGAATTTATTAATGTGAGTAACCATCACACATTTTGAATAAAATTAGAAAGATTTTCTGAAAGTGTTGTTCAATTTGTCCACCTTCAGATGGGGCTTAGTGAAATGTTGCGGCTGGAGTGGTCCAGCTGCTGCCCCGCTGCGACCTAGTCGGAGCGGGGACCCGTTAATGTCGTCTGCTCATAAACTAATGTTGAAATGACCAGCCAATTATCTACACTCCTTAACACCGACACTTAAGCACTAAAAAGTTTAATTTCTCTTGCTTTATATGTTTCGTTTATATATTTTTTTAATGTTGTGGTGTTATATAAGAGAACAAATAATATGTATTTATATACATTAAAAAATTAATTATTTTATTTTTCAATTATATTTACTACAATGTAATATCACATACAAACTTGTCATATTTAATTTTTTCGACTATTTTAAGTATTATTGGACTATTTTAAGACTGCATTTTTGGTGTTGGTTGCAAGCCCGACTATTGATCGGGAGCTCTTGGATTCAAATCCTGGATTAGGCAATATCAGATTTTTATTAGTGGCTTGGAGTCTGGTAATGTGCTCGGTTTATAGGCAATAGACGCATTACTTATTCTATGGTGGGACGTAATCGTAACTGTCGGAACGTGGAAATGTACTACATTCCTCTGTCTACTTTTTCGGAGATTACAGGCGTGAAGTTACGTTACGTTTTTTAAGTACAATTGGTAATAAATCACGAATTATCATTATCATATATTTGAGAAGTACTCGTATATCACAGTTGTATTAAAAGAAAAGCTTACAAAGATATTTATTTAATTATGAATAATACATAATTAACATTGCTAGAATTGGTTGTCTTCTAACTAAACCGTTAAGCATATAAAACGCCTACTGCGTCGACAATAGTCGACGAAAAACGTGGATACGGTTAACATTTTATTTGTGTTATATTGTTATTTTCAACAGATTCCACGATACGTATGTGCTGCAGACGTTCCAGATTAATACCTTGACCCTTTTGATCCCGTAAGTTACGAATTTCCCGCGGGACGACTCCAGCCGTCCACACGCGTCCAGTCGGCTCATCGTCTAGCTTTATCAACATTCAAGAACTCATGCGGCTATCATATTTTACGCCGCGCAAGTATGTCAGATTATTCCTAAACATCCAGTACACTGTGTACACCCCACTGAAGTACGCTGTATTATGATTTCCAGAGGCTCAGAGGACTGTGGACTATTACCGCCGCCAACCCCCATTGTGCCAGCGTGGCACACTGTGGCGTTGACCTTTCTCGTCACCAGAGGGAATCCACGTTCAAAGAATCTATGATAAAGAGGATGACGAACTGAGTTGTCTTGTTGTGCATTCAGTCATATTGAAAATGCACGTGACAAGAAATTATAAGGTTACAAAATGTTAGCATTATGAAAATAGAAACAAATCTATTAAGTAATACAACGTGATTAAATAAACATGACCCAATTTAATACCCACATGAAAATAAAACTCATATTACTGTGTTAAACTCTAGTTTTTTTCTTTTACTACACATAAACCGCTGAAACTTTAATAGTCTCTCTTTGAACGTTTCGCTAGCCTCATTAAAATTAAGTGAGGGCTAACTGATGTTGAGGAGTCCATTTAATTTAAGTTTACGTCTCCTCTGTCACTGCTGTGAGAAATAATGCGCTCTATACGGTACACGCTTTACGCGAGTCTGTAATAAGCGGGTAAGTTCGACATTAACTCACGAGTGTGTATTAAGACAAGGCCAACGACTTAGCTACTTATAATCCACAGTTATCAGTAAACAGATAATTGTATTTTAAAATCATTATTATGATATTATGACGCCAGGTACCTTAGGGGGTAGTCAGAGTGCACCAAGTGCCACATATTCCCAGTCTCACAGACGATGATGTGTTCTGTCTACGGTTATAGTCTCTTCACGTACGCACGCTAGATTTGCTTTATTTAAATATACCAATAATATCAATAATGTAAAAAATGCAACTAATAGCATTTAGTGGCATTTAACATCGTCGTTAAAACAACGCTACCGTAATAATCCATAAATGCACGCGCAATAAACACTCGTTTTGTTAATTTCCAAAAACAAAATATCAGCTCGATAAACCACGATCGGGTTCAAAAAGAGATAATTGGTATGTGGTCTGCGCGCTCGCCGCTGATACGTGGAAATTCGCGTCGTAAAAACGTACACCTCGATAAAGAATTCTGTTTAATTCACTTTTAACTCACATTTGGATGGTTTTAAGCGCCTGTCTGCATGGCCGCCCGATGTACTCGTGACTTTAAATGAGCTGGTGGTGTGATTAAACATTTTGACGCCAAAAAATCCGTTTAATATTAGCAAGGACCGCGCGCAGACTCCGCGCGTGTTCATCTCCCGTCGAACACTTTAAAAACGCGATGCAGATCCGCGTTTGCATCTATCGCCGCCACAGATCGCAACAGAGTATACAAATTCTTTCGATATTTTGTTAAATATATACATGTTGTAGGTGTCTAAGGGCTACTTTGCGATGTTATGCTTATTTTTCTTTCCCATTCTAAGAATAAGTCCGTGCCCAACAGTGGGACGGTTAAACAATGAATGATGACTATAATGACCCACTTTCTCTATACTCACAGTTGCCTGTGATTTCTAGAAAAAATTTTTTACACCCATATATACATCGAATATATTACATATTACACCCATATACATATACCTACATACATCGAAGATACATATTAGAGAATATTTTTTGTTTTACACGTTGTATTTTCTTCGCTTTGCGGTATTTTATTAAATTAAAATAGGGTAATATTAATATATTATTATTAATCAATATATTTCGACTTAAAAACTATGCACAAAAATATTTTTCTTTCAATTCAACATCTGACTGACAGTTTTAATTATAATAAACATTAAGAAATCTACAAGTTAAGGCCATCACAAATATACCTACTACAACTATGAGTCATATGTATTATATGTACATGTTAGATTTTAATCTAAGCACGGATATTAAAAAAAAACAAATACGCATCTTGTCTTTCTATGCGTTACCTACTCTGTAATGTCCGCAAATAGTTCCAATATGATCGCGTCCGCGAGCAAAATGTATAATGTCGGAACTAGACTCCGCGCCGCGCCGACCAGATGCGTTATTTTTGATACTCCGACGCCATGTTTCTTCAGTTTCATAAAAATATTCGCCCATCTGCCTGTCTCGTTAGCTTGTCCAATAATTGACTGAATTTCATGCTCAATGCTAAGTGTAAGCTTTTAACTTGTAATTATGTTTCGCGAGAGTAAATAATGAGTAAGTGCGTACTTTATTGTCACAGCTTCCATAAATTTTTATTACAAAATGCAAAACAAAAGCAAATAAGCAGCCGCAGGTTTTGTTTTTACTCGCGCAGTTTGTTGTAAGTTAATGGACGTTGCAACTCAACTGCAAATTGGTAAATTTAATCGCAACAAGTAAGCCATGAAAGAGCCAGAACAAAAAACATGCGACTCTCCAACCGCATTTCAATACTCACTAGCACTGAATAAACTATCGTGAAAAAATTTTAAAGGCAAAAAGGAGAAATGGAATACATGACCAAAAGGGATAGCAAATTTATTATATGTTTGAATTCGCTTGCTGCGGCCCTAAGGTCTGCTCCGGAGGGCCCAAATGACTCCCAGCCTATTTGACGATTCGGCGATCGCCCGCGGCACGTGACCTGCCTGCCACATTTGACAAATGGCAAATTCTCACCCAATGTCTCTATGATTTCTGGGGCAACACGTGGTAATATTGTAAAAAAGTTGTTGGCTTCAATCTTTCAATAAAATTGGGTTGCGATTCCAAATGTTTATTGGGGTTTTTTGTGAATTTTGTGTTGCTATAAAATAAGATCTAAACATAATCGTTTTTAGACCTTTTATATTCAGTTTCATGTGGCTGTATGTAGCGCAATCGAGTGGCATATGCTTGTTGGAATTCATTATTGTGATGTTATAGAACACATTGTTATGTTATGTTATGCTATAGAACACATTGTTATGTACACATTGTCATGTTATAGAACGCATTTTCTACAAAACGATAATTATATTACATATTTTTCTTGTTGGTGACTGCCGATCGAGAGGCCTTGAGTTCTTATCTTAGATTTTACGACAACTTACATTTTCTAGCAGCCCATCGGAGTTGGTGTTTGTGTCCAGTGTGTGGCAATACGCTCACCCCCTATTTCATGGTGGGGCTTAATCGTAAGGCAAAACGTGAAAGTGTATTTTTTTAAAGCTCAACGTGAGCGTGTTTCCGTTCCTTTCCGTTTATTATTTCACTAAAAAATATCTCTTCCATTGATAATTGCTGTGTATTTGATTGGAAATTGACCACAGCAAAAGTTAAACACTCGCTGTGTATAGTGGTTGCAGTCCAGTTCCAGCGTCTGACCTTAAGTCGCAATTTCATAAGGTTGTCGGCATTCTTACTCACAGAAAATACGCTGGCCAATAGCGAATAGCTTACAAGTGGTTGATAACGAGAGGTTTCCGTAGTCAGCAAATTAAATACGTGTTACTTATTCGAAATCGACCCTTTTCTCAAATACTTCTTTTAAATACATATATACATATATTTATTTCACCATTTCACCGTAGGGCGCGGCCCAATTTTAATGTGTGTAGAGATAACAGAAGTGTTTATTTTTCAAAGCGGCGGACGCGAAAAGTCCGTCAGTTAGGGGTCGCGTAATTAGTTTTGTTTCACGGGCTTTGTGCCACAAATGTTAATCTTGTTTTTATAGGACTATAAAGTAATTATAGGAAACACAAGGACAGTCATTTTACGTTCCATTCACAAGTAGAAAATTTAACAACTTTATGCGCATATTTCATAGATATTTAATACGTACTCGTATCATTGAAGCCTTTGAAACGAACACATTAATATTTAGAACGAACTTCATTTTATAACTCATTTCAACGTGCATATTAATTATTTAAATAAGTAACTCTATCAAATGGCAACATAATCTAGTAGAGAGTAAATAAATTATGAACATTAAATGAATACGATGGTGGTAATAAGAAAAAAATGCACTTTGGTAGAAAATGTAACTTTTGTAGGTATAATTTGGTAAGTCGAGATAATTATGTTTACAATTACTAGAACGTTTGTCTGAAAGGTATCACCATTACATTGTTGCAGTATATAATTTATACATTAAACCAGCGAGTTTATTACATTACAAATTATAAAATGTTTGACTTAAGTACTTAGCCCACGGAGGAAAATCACACAAAGCACCTGCGTCTCTTGTGTTCACCAAAAGGGAACGCTAGTTGTTTGAAAATATAATAAACTGTCACACGCGTTGAGACTTGTCAGCGTACACGTCACATGTCGGAGCTAGATCACATTAGCGGTTCGGCGCGAATTTGTGTTAATGTTTAACTGTACGTCCGAGTACAATCTAAACTTGTGTTAGTCATTTTGTAACTCATAACAACATACCATGAAAACTATAAACATAAAACTGAAACTCATCAAAAAGTATCGTTGCTGCGCATAAAAGTCGCGAGAAAACCTAATTATGTTGTATTGATATTTGAATATAAAATAGCTGTAACACGTAATAATGACGTTTCGTTAATAAGCAAAGTATACAGAGGTTAGAAGCAGGATTATAACAGACAGCTATATTTAAATGTCAATCAATTTCCAAAGCTTAATCCGCTTTTGGGAGTTGAACCCGAGCGCGGGGCAGATTTATAGGAAATGACGGTTTAAATTGTTGAAACGGGCGATCATAGCAATGTTATATATAACCCATAGAAATAATTAGAGCCGAATTTTATGGTTCCGTAGTAGCCGTGTTTTATTACTGTCACGAAGGCTAACAAAAGAAATATAACATTATTTACGAGTGTAATAAGAATAATAATTATAAAATAACTGAAATAAATTTTGTGCTGAATATGAAATTCCGTTGAAAGGACGTCACTGTGCAAAGCTAGATATTTTTGGTGAAGAGAAGGTGGCGTGCTCTGTCCGCCCCGCGGGGACTCGGTGTGATGATAAAATTATAATAATAACAATATCAGGGTTCAATTCGTCAGTTATAGTTAAAAGCTGTTTGCAACATTAATGTACACGGAGCCGTGCGAAGCGCGCGGCGAGCGGCAAGGATTCAATTTATAACTATCGGCAACACAAACTTCGTGAGTCCACAAGTGGAGCTCATTAATGTGGGGGATGTGCTTCTACTAGAGAGATGTTCAATCTGTGGAATCTTACAACTAAGAGCACTTTAATTACTGTGTTTTTAAGTTCAGTTTCTGTCTACCACGTGTCCTGTTCAGTAGACTGCTTCATCTGACCCAAAAACCACAGTAAATATATTGTACGTGAATATGTTATTTTCGTTGATTGATTTCGGTAATGTACGCAGATCAGTCTTACTACTTCCTAGTGTTGCAAGTCATAAACAGATGATTATACATATGTATGTAGGTAGGTACCTACTTAATATCCACCTGTAAAGTCTCGGCACCTAGGGTACATTTCAACTTTAGCTTCATATTATAAATGATACGGTAATATTAAAATTTTAATTACTACCTATCTTTTTATGTCCCCTTGTTCTATACAATTTTCTTCGCTGTTACAGGAGGCCACCACGCTTCTCCACAGTCGACTAGCATAATACGTTCACTACTTAGCACCTCTTAGCAAAACGAGCCTCTCGGTTATTTTAATATCGCCTTTCTGGTATCCATTTGGCTGTAACCACTGTAATCTAACAATAGCAACCAAAATGCGAAATAATGCAATGTAGCCAAACACGTAAGAGACCCCCGCTAGAAGCTTAATACCAAAGCAATAATACCTATATTTTGTTAAAAAACTTTATTACAAAACTATAGGCAGATGTAAAAAAAAATATCATACTTCATTTTGCAAATCGCAAGACTACATGTATGGTTTCTTTACAAAGGGAGATCCCGGGGTAACTTAAGGATCCCATAAATTTAACACAAAGCAAACATTTTACGTTTGATCATAATAATACGATAGCGGATTAAATCACGCATTACATTTTAAGACAAGCTTACTACTCCATAGATTAAACTGCTATCTTACGGTTTTAGGATGTGTAAGTTTACCAGCGCTTCTTCTGTGAATAAGTTATTGTTGTAAACTGTGTACTTGTGTTGTATTTTTGCGCGCACCTGTTTATGAAAAACGCACATACATATGTATAACAATTCCCTATCCTCAATTACCTTTAAATAGTTAATTACTGCATTCATAATATTTACGTAAAAATACTGTCCAGGCTCAGTCAAAATTGTAAAAAATTTAAACAGTTCTCGTAGGGATCCCCGACATCGGCACAATGCTTGCAGCAATTACCCCACAGGAGTAGCTATATGAGTAAGTTGTCTGATTTTCGTTACAGCATATGCTGCATTACTGAGTTTACTACACAAACTAGATAGAAAGCCTTATTAATGTTATTGGTCTCTTTGGTTTGTCTTTTTTTATTACTTTAATATCAAAGATTTGACGTCCGCAAACAACACAATATTACATAAATGTCGTCTGGAAAGAGGTACATCGTAAATACATACATACTAAGAACAAAAACGGGCCTACCATAGAGCGTTGAGGATCGCCTACCTTCACACAGGAGCCCGAATATTTGAAAATTAGTAGGAAACCTCCATCTTAACCACAGGATAATGTTTCCCATAAAATTATCTAAGGCATGTGAAGTTTTCCAACCCGCACCTTGTCAGCCAAGTAGGCTTGGACTATAGTCCTCCTTACTCTGAGGAGATTAGGTATCCAATAGTAGAATAGTAAAAAGTTAAGGTTGAGGAACGTACTTACATGATATTAGAGAACTACTTTAAGAAATTAAAAAAGAAATGATTTTGACACAAATTGAGTTTTAATAAAACCTTCAGAACAGAAAGGAGCACAACGCTTATATTTACATGAGAACGACCGCTTAATAAACACCGTGTCGGGAAATAGGGCCATAAATAAAATCTTTTTCATTCTCTCTTTCCTTCGTTATTAACATCAAACTATGTTAGAGAAATTAGTATTAAATTAGCCGAAACTGACTCATTGGGTTGAATTAAACTCAATAAACCAGCTCACGAATTCTCAGAGTCAGTCAAAAATTGCGTCTTATAATAAACAAAGTTTCTAGTAGTTTTTATCGCACCAATCACATTGCTCACGATATATTGCTATCCACAAACATACGAACCCTATTTATAAAGTCGACGTTAATGTTACGTTGATAACTCTTCGGCATAAAAATCTTCATGGGTGCCTTTTCCAGTCGTTTTTCCACAAGTTTTACACGAAGTCATGTTACGAAGAAATAAATAAGTACGACACTTGGCTCTTTAAGACATTCATGTTTATGTTCAGATATGTATGTGTTTCTGTTACGTTATGTATGTGCACTTGTACAAACATACAACAGATACAGTACAGTAGTCCAATTGACAACATACTTTTATGGGCTTTGCCTGGTAATGTTGTTAAGTTTATTTTTACTGCAGCAATACTATAACAACTAACTTGTATTTATGATCGACTCGTTTGTCGAATGGCGGCAAGCACGAATGCCGACGGAGAGGTCCTGGGTTCGAGCCAGAATGAGTACTGCTGGATTTTTCTATCTGAAAATTTCGGGTAGTGGTTCGGAGACTGGATGTGTGTATGGTGTATATGGTGATACGTAGGACTATACTATGCCCCCACTACCTGCCTCGTCAAGAAATACGGGCGTGATCTTACGTTTTTTCACGATTTTACAAATATTAGAACATCATTTTTTAACGTTGAACTTTCTGCAAAATCCTAACATGTAGTTGTGTTCACAATTTATACTAATTATAGCAAATATTTAAATAACATGCAGTCATTTTGCTACTATAGTCTCACTGCGTCACATTGGAGCAGCAAAACATTCTACATAGTTTACGTTTGTACCAGATTTCAAAGTCATAAAATTCAGTGCGGCAAGTGGACACAGTGCCCTGTAATATCGCCTGCAAAAATCCGTTCGCCAATGTCGCAACAATGCGCGCCCCGCTCCGCCCACCTTAATGAAACGTGATAAAAATACTCACTTTATGTGCGTTGACGCTAACATACATTGGCTTATTTATAGTGAGCGAGCGAGGGGAGCTTACGGGTGCGAAAGGGGTCAGCACAGTCGGACGATCATAATTTCTCATCTCATTAACTCGCAGAGGTGTCCTCGCGCGCTCCGGATAACCATCGAGCCTCATTAGCTGTCCCCGTACCCATCCACCTGTGCTAACGTTTTTCACTTTCAAAGTATTGGAAGCCGACGTAAGCGGACTAAAGTAGACAGGTTTTTATGGGACTTGTAACCGCTTTTTCTTTACGTCGCTCCGCAAGTCGTACGTTATAAACTATAACTATTCACGACATGAAAAATGCATTGAAACTACATAATACAGAGTGGTTTTAGAAGGGAGGTTTCCATATACCAAAATACTATAATGTAGAATAATGGTTCGTCTCGCGAACGCTTAGTATGAAAATATTTCACTTTCTAGAATCTTGTCTTGACTGTATATTCAAACAGAAGCATCGTATTAGATATCGGCATATTTTCTCATTCTTATGCAGAAACTAAATTCCTTTATCGGATTTGATACATACACAGAATTTGAGTTGCAATAAGCGCCTAACATGACTTGAACTTCATGTTCGATGTCTATTTGAAGCAGCAGGAGCTTATAAACATGCACAAGAGAACTGCTGTCGAAGGAAAGTATAGTACCTGCATAATAAAATATAAGATTCTCAAAAGGAATTTTATATTTAAGAAAAAAATTGAGAGAATGTAATGTGTTTATCGATAAAATGTTTATTAATTATAATTACATAATTTAATTGACTGCCTCGTTGGTCGTGTTGGTTGCGAGTGCGACTGCCGAACGGGAGGTCCTGGGTTCGATTCCCGGGTC
>DWDW01002522.1:0-10143 GCA_018245635.1 Mimoniades versicolor eupheme
CCTCTTCGGGGATTACAGGCGTGAAGTTACTTTTTTTTTTTTTTTTTTTCGTTTTTTACTATTGTTTTGTAATTGCATGTAATGTGTTTAGTAGAACAAATGGTAATGAACAATCTGACTTTATTAAGTAGAGTTTCAACAAATTTTTAATTGGCACATTAATAGAACCTAATCAAACTTCTTCAGTGGGCCATATAATGAACCCAACCTTATATTGTCGAGGTCGAGTAAGAATACAAGTAATTTAAAATAAAAATGAAACAAATAGTTGAGCACACACTTAATACTCTCGAATAATTCATGAAAAACAAATATCTTTAGTTTAAAAAAAATCCTTGATTTTAAACGTAACATCACGCCTGTAATCCCTGAAGAGGTAGGCATAGGAGTGTAGTATACACCCACGTTTCACCAGTTACATTTACGTATCATTATGGAGTAGGTGGTGAGCCCAATATCATATACTCGGTATTCAAACCCAGAAGTCTTCGATTAGCTCAACACGACCAAAGAGGCACTTTAGATACGATATCCATACTGTTAGTTACTTTAATGTTACTTATTAATAAAGCTCCATTGAATGTCGATTATTTATTTTGTTTAAGACAAAATATAACTAGAAACTGGTGAAACGTAGGAGTGTACTACACTTCCCTGCCTACCTCTTCGCGGATTACAGGCGTATTTAATAATTTGAAACTGAATCACACAAAAATTTAATATGTATCAAGGCGAACCTCGCGATTTTACTCGCATAATGATTTCTACCGCAATTCGTATCAGAACATTGAGATGAGAGCGTCTCTCGTCTGCGAGGAGAGGTCTATGTTGAATTATTCATCAACTCATATAACTAATTAGGAATCGAGGCTCCGAACTTATGGTATCCCACAGTTGGGAAAAAAAATAGCAAAAGGAAAAGGTTCAGCATGTTAGCAAAGTGGTATTGTTGTATTATCGCGCATCATTATTATTATTATCGTATTATCAGGTCAGGTCTTTTATAGGATTGGCAGAGAACAGCGAGTGCTAAGTATCTTTATTCTTACGCACCTCGCATGCTTTTTTTACTTACATCAATATGTTCACACACGCGCACCGGTATTAGTGTAAATTATAATAAATGAATCAAAGGGTGTACTGTCATGCTATAGGTCTCAGTGCCCTCGTGATGGATGGGAATTAGTTATGGATATTCAATGAGGTATATAAAAAAGTCAGATTTGGTGTCCCGGAAAACCGTAACATAAGATGAGATGCAGCTGGCTTTAAGATAATAACTGCGAGGGAGTTCAGATTTGCTGGTAGCTGAGAAGTTACGTTAATAGAAGATGGAACACGACAAATTGCATCTGGATTTGTGACCATGTAAAGAAATCATACGCAATACATTATTTTGAAATTGAAATTATGTACAATAACTTTCAATTGGTCCATTATAAAAAGCACCTAATATCTCCTCAACACGACCACAACAGAGTTTGTTGGAATTATTTAAACCACCGCAATAACACGCCTTTGCCGCGCTGTAAATGTGGCTAAGTTGTAAAATAAAAGTTCCCTAAGCACTCCCCGGGTAACGTGCCTCGACCGACCGTCTGCGTTTTTCACAAATTTGGGTTACCAGCCTTTCACACTTATTACGCTTTGCCAACAGCAGAATCAATTGTCTTTCTTTCAAGAACAGTTTTATGTTTAATCGCCAGCTATTTATTGCCCAAGGAAGTTTTTGATGATAGCTTCAAGTTGAGGTTTTATAACATGTTTATATTGTGTTTATCTTTACTTACGCTCTTCTGTCAACTCGTACTTCTCGATCTGCGAGAAGGCTCGTGCCCGGTAGTGGAACGATTAAATGGTTGATGATATTTGTTGGTTTATGTTCATATGTACGCGTCCATCGATATTTTACTCTATTGTATTATTTCTAATAGGACATCTTAGACTGTTCTACTCGTACAAACAATAGATATGATTAATTAAGAATTAGTTACTTGTTTAAGTACGTTATTTTACTGTCCATACCTTGCCAGTACAGTAACTAAAATAATATTTGATTGCACAATATATATGTAGTTTTTAAATATAGTGCATAATACTGGTAGGGTATAATGATGTATTTGTTTTCATAATTATATTACGAAACCAAAAAAAACGTTACAATTTCATGTGAAGTGACACTGGTGAAGTGACAAGAAGTGGTTCTGTTAGCTGAGAGTGTGAAAGGATTTTTATTTGTTATCGCTTTAGCTGCTTACAATATAAATTATAATTTATTTATTGTGCTTGAATTTCTTCAATGTCTCCTTTATATGAGACCTGTACCTGTTCGTTTTCATTTTTAAAAGGGGAGGCGTTATCTGTCACGGTAGGGGCATCTATTTCAGGAGCAGGTTCTCCGCGCTGCCAGTTTATTTTAGTTTCGATTCAGTGACGATTCGATGTGAAAGTGTTTTCAATACCGGTCAATGTTACGTTTCAATAATAATAAACAGTAACAGTTTAAAATAATTCAGAAAAGTTTAACTTCTTTGCCAAGGGTGCATTGGAGGGTTATTTGAATTGACTAAGTTAATTTATTTACGTGGCAAACTATGCTCTTAAAACGTAACGTCACGCCTGTAATCCCTGAAATGGTAGGCAGAGAAATGTAGAAAACTCCCACGTTTCAACAGTTACGTCACATTCAACAATTCACGTCCCACTATGGAAAAGGACCACCTTTTGCGCCCAGTGTATGGCAATAGGCTCACCAGAGCCTATTGCCATACACTGGGCGCATATCCAGACTTCGAGCTACCACTAAAAAATCTAAATTAGAAAAATTTGTTAGTGCTCGACCCGGAAATTGAACCCAGGAACTCACAATCGGCAGGCTTATGTCTATGACCTTAAATCTCTTCAATTCTGTTATTTTTATTACACTAACCTCATTTTTTTACTCTAACTGTTAGTTGAAAACAGCCCTGTATAGAACGTTGCAGGCTGAACATATCAAAGTTATCCTAAAAAAAACAATAAATAGATCGTATATTCCAAAGTCTTCTAAGTCTTTTAAAGCTAATTAAAAATAATACAGTAATAATTCTGTACGTAGTGAAGTTTCTGTAACTGTACTAAAACAATATATTTTTTTAATGTAGGTACCTAAATTTTTTTTTCGGTCCTTTTATCGTTCCACTGTTGGGACATGAGTCTCCTCTCAGATTGGGATGGTTAAGGCCATAGTCTGCCACGCTGCCCGAGTGCGGGTTGGCAGACTTCACTCACCATAGAGAACAATTAAAATTAAAATGTACCTATGTTCCGCAAGTAAAATTTTCATTATATTAACTTTGATATTGGCTCAGTTCACTGTTGAATAAACGAGTATGTCTTCTCTAACAAGTGCCATTGCTTTTAGATTTGAGGGTATCGAATATAGCTATATTGGCCAATTTTGAATGCCACGGCGAAGCTACTTGATTTTTATTATAACCTTAATCCTGCAGTTTAATCCGTATATTTATCCATATGTGTACCGGAGACTAACACTTTTCGGAAACTGGCGTAAGTGCATAAAGAAAGTAGTAAATTTAGAGGACATTCATCAGGTCCTTAAGGATAGGCGTAGGATATAGGATAGACAAGATTGTGAAATGATGCTCTCTGCCTTACCCGTAACATACCTGGTAAGGTGAAATGATAATATATAAGTAATGAGGAAGAGTTTACATAAATTAAACGTAATTTATAAACGTTGAATATTGCTTTGATACTTGTATTAAAAATTCACTGTTGGTCGACTTGGGCTTGTATATGGGATGTAGAATTCTCGTAGTCTTGAGTGTTCCACATTCTGGTCAACGACTGAGCTATTAATAAACGATTAGTGAAAGTGTTGAAGCGTTCGCTATTAATGGACGTATGCCACCTGGTAATAGATAGTAAATCTATTCACATCTAAGAACATTTGTTGTAGCTTAAATAGAATTTACTTTCGGTCTTGTATGTGTACGAGATACGTATTAGATTTATCATTTTTTTTTCTGATAGGATATATGTATATTCATTGTTTTAAATATTGCCAAGCCACACTTGGCCATTGCGGCAGATTTTGGCCTAAACTCTTCTCGTTTTGAGGAACCTGAGTTCAATAATACAACGACGTCGAGGTTGAAGTGATGATTTGAAATAATGATGACGATGGATTCGTTCGGCGTACTCGCAAGTACTCGTATTTTCTGTACGTAATTATTACCATAACGGGCATAACCCATGGGAGGTCTATGTCAAGCAGCGGACTGCAATATGATAATGATAATGTTCTAAATTCAAATTCAAATGTCATTTATTCAAAATTTGTTCATTAGAATTAGAATAAGTACATATCTACTTATATTACAATATTATAATATGATATAATTTATTGTGGAGCTGGAGTTACATCACACCAAGCGTGTGTTTTCATTGAAATAATCATTTACTTTGTATCTAGATGAATAATTATATCACCGCTATGTCAACTTCTACATGTCTATAAAGATGACGTTTTCAGTCCTGAGTTGCAACTTGTCTGTGACCACCCTCAAGTAGAATAAGTGGTCATATCTTTTTTTTGAAGACTGTTACTAAACGTCCTATGCTTCTAGATCTCTTATAAATGAATACTAACTGTGCAGTCCTTTTAACAACGAATAATGTCTTAACTAACTGTGATGCAGCCATTTGTCTAGAATCTTAGGATATAGAATTGGGATGTTTATGGGCAGCTGTAGCCAGTGCTACCCGTGACTGATTTTTTTATTGTGTTCAGTCACACAATCGTACCGAGTCTTTCCAATTTCGGTCAGCGGCCGGGCTGTAGACGATCACAATTAGCTAAAGTGCTGGAGGGTGAGCTAATAATGGACGTTATCTATGTATGTACCTATGTATATAAATGTACATATTGTTTTACCTCTCACATGTACGACTTGCTAGAGCCTATACGCGTGGCGAAAAAAGCTTTTTGGAGAACAAAAAAGTACATAATTACTTTAGTTCCCAGTAATTTAAAGCTGTACGAATAAATGTGTTAACTACGAAAGCATTCGAAAGCTGAGTTACGCATGGATAATTGAAGTATAACTAAATTTTGGAAGGTAAAAGGTATTTGGAACTCAGAACTCTCTGCTTACCCCCTAAAATACTTGGTGTGATGATATAATGTTAAAGTAATATGATTTCTTATTATGAAATGTATCGACACGTGAAGCTAGCGATATATAATTGATAACTGATATTTGAAGAATTTTCCATCATGTTACCCGTTGCGAATACCTCAGATTTATGCATGCAGATGTTCCAGCGCAGATAAATATTACAATAGCTGGCATGCAATGCGAAGCAAAGAATAGCGCATATTATTTATCTTCGCTCTATTAATTCTCCCGAACAATTCGTGGATATAATTTTTCTCACTGTACTGTTTCCAAAGTAAAATTGTTGGGATAGTTAAGGCGTTTATTTGTATGATTTTAGTTTCCTTGTCGAGGGGTCCTGGGTTCAAATCCTCGCATACACTTCTGACTAAAATTGTATGCACGTTTGTAAGATAAATGTATTATTATAATGGTCGGCAAGATATTGTGTCAATCCCAATATACCTTGGAGTACTTAATAATGTTCTCAAAGGTAGTGAATTCTGCTAACTCTCATGTAGTCAGAGTACAAAATTATGCCCTTAATCTTCTCGTTTTGAGACAAGACCTGTGATCACGAGACGACTTTACAAGGACTGTTGACGGTAATTTTTACATAATATAATAATAATAATAATAATGACTTATGAGCCAAAATTGCGGACATACATAATATTAGGAGCCCAGACTCCTAGAGAAGCGTGAACTGTGGCCTAGGAGTCAGTTCCTTCCCAAATTTGCTACAATTTTTAATTATAGGCTATAAAGTACAACTATCTTAGGTACTAAGGTTTTACATAGTTAGGGGGTGCATGCATGTATATGTGCCTAGGTGTTTGTGTGCGTGTGTGTGTGTGTGCGTGTGTGTGCATGTGCGTGCGTGTGTGTGTGTACGTGCGTGCATGTGTTTGTGAGTGTGTGCCTGCGTGTGGATGTGTTAATGTTTATTTTTAATCTTAATTATTAGTGTTATTATGTGATTTAAATTGTTTAAAGTGAATTTTTGTCATTGGCTGCGTCGTGGGTCAAGTCGTTGTAAGCGAGACTGCTCAGCGAGGGGTACTTGGTTCGCTTACCGGGTCTGTTACTGTTGGGTTTTTTTAACTCGTAATTACTAGCAAGTGACCCGGTATTTGGACCTGTGCTCGGTGTATAGCAATAGGCTCATTCTCTTTTTCATGTTGGGACGTATAAGTACCGAAGTGGTGAATGATGGGAGTGTACTTCACTCCTCTGCATACCCTTCTTGTGAACTCAGGCGTGATGTTATGTTATGTTGCATTCTATCATTATTTTTCCACTTTGCTCGGGCTTAGTCTGCAAAATTAGCTGCGCCAGTGTCTGCCATAGGAGATATCCATGCGGCTGGTCACGGCAGTTCTTTACCCTTATACCGAATAAACGCACTTCTATTAATGGTTTGCTCTATAAGCATTTTGAATCTGGAATTCATACTTCCGTTTAAAAGGTTCGGGTTCGATTTCCAAACAAAAATTTGTGAGCGCATTTGGACCTTATACTCGTAAATAACGTTAAATAAGGACCTTCTTGTGTCACTTGAGAGATAAACACAATTTTCAATGAATAGGATTTTTTCAATTAATAATGCTGTTACTCAGCTCGGCGCTGTCATCAAAATATAACAATGAAAGAAAGTGTCACAGATACAATTTATTGAAATTTATTGAGCTGTGCATTTAAACAATAGTTTTAAAATAACGCTGTATATTTTTATTAAGTGGAAAATTCCTGTCAGTTTCAAATCGGCATTTGTCTATGCAACTGTCGTTCGGCGAGACAATCGGATTCCTCAGTTAGTTCCAGCGGAGCGCTGGGGCGTCCCGGACAAAGGCGTTCTGTCCGAACTTGTCTCTACTATCAAATTATCGGTTCTTCAGGACACTGAGTGTACTTAAAACTAAAATAAATATAAGAAATAATGGAATGCTCGCTCGTACTACACTGTTTTTCTCTAAATGAAATGTTGTTATAAGAGTACCTTAATTTATAATATTAGATCTGTGTCTAATTATGCGATATGTAGGTACTACACAAAGTTTTATTTACAAATAATAAATAATTATTGAAATAAATACTAAGTTAATGAATTATAAATAAATCTAATTTAATTTTTTTTAACTTAACTATGTAGTAGGTGTGAGTGTTCAATTTATATTAATCGAATGAATAACTGATAAAAATCAAATCACCGATTACTCCAAAGTCATTTCAGTTTTTTTTACCATTAATTTATATGTCAGTTGCATTCAAAATTAGTTGGAAAATGTAAAATACATATTTTGAATGAGCAAATATAGGTGCAAAGGTGGTTTACGTGCGAGATCATCCCTTGGGGTACACAATTCTATTTCTAGAGCGATTGTTCAAACCGAGTGCCGAGAGGTAGGTAAGGTTTCGAAACTGTATTTTATGAAACAAAGAGTGGCGTGTTTATCTTATCCAGTCCCTTGTAGCACTCACCTGGTAGATAATATATCTGTTTTTTCCTGTAACGGTAATTTACGAGTATATGTTAGTTAAATTAATGGTAACATTTTATACCTCGCGCGCCTGGCGGTGGAGAATCGTAAAGGTGTATGTATTAAGTAATGTTTAATGTGAATTTTAGTTTCACCGTTAGTTTAAACAGTTCTCGTAGAGTCTCCCGGCATTCAAGATCATAAATACAGCATAGCAGAACACAGCATCACAGAGCACAGGAACTCGCACCGCCTTACCAGCCACCTACCGCCGCTACCGCCTGGGGCATATAGCGTCGGGTTTGGTCGCCTCTTACGTCACGCTGTATCCCGTACCGGCTCGGAGAATGTATACTTACTCCGTCTTGATACGGACAAGTGTCATAATATTCGGTAATTCCTGTTTTAGATTTTAAAGACCTTTAAATAATTTGCAAATTCGGTCTATTGCTGGCTTTTAGATGTAATCGGCCCTTGCCAACCAATTATAAACTTAAAGGTAAAGGGTAAAACTGAATTGGGAATTTATTAAATAAATTATACATCCTAGAATAACGTTCAACATAGATTGTAGATATAGCAATTTTTTGCGATGTTTCGGTTAACGTTGGAATACTATTTGAGAGGTGTCAGCTGTCATCGTTGGCTCTTATATTTATTATTGGAAATAAATTCTTTTTATGTAAGCGATCATTAAAACATTTGCATTTGGGCACATTTTTAATACAATGTTTTATACATTCCTCGCCCAATTACGTAAAAACAATGCTTAAATATTCGGTGTCCAATTATCGAGTCAAAAGATTCCGAGTTGATTCGGCTCAGTAAGCACAGAAGTCCAATTTGTCACATCTGCGTAGAAATCAAACTGCGGATGACGAAAACAGGTCACAGTCAGTGGAGGGGGCGCGGCTGTGACGTCACGGGGCCGCGCGTCACTACGCGGTGCGCGCTGCACTGCTAGCGAGTGAAAACTATTAGAAATAAGTGAAATAATAAATGACATGTCGTATTAACAGAAGACATGATGACAGCAAGGGTTCTGATTGAAAATCCATTGTTACTGTATTGAAATTACCTAATATTATTACAACTGCATTTAGTATTTATTTACTTTTTGGTAATCCAACAGCGTACGTACTCGTAAATATTAGTAAAGTAGACTTAAATTTAATTAAAATGATAAGGCCAAAACGGATTACACTAATAATATAACAAATTTAACATTTATAATATTTGTAGTTAAAAAATAGAAAGTGCGTGTGTGTGTGTGTGTATTACATCAGGTAGCGTCTCTTCACATAAGCACTCTGATAAATCAATGAATATCATATGTTATTATTTAGGTTCAGAACCTCATTTCACAACGCGATAAGGAACCAACAACATTAATGTTATGAATGCGATATGAACTCCAATCTCAATATGTACACAAAAATATACGAAATTGCGACAGGCTTCTTCCATAAGATCTCGGCGCGAATTTCGAAATACTCGAATGAGGACCTCAAATAGGTCCAAACCTAGTCCTGCTGTCCTGTTAGTACCTACACGCATAGCTCATTTATACATACATAAGCAGGTAAGTCTATTTGTATCTAGGTCATATTTTTAGAGCTATAACGACTCTATTGGTATTGATGTAACTTGTTTACTTGAACAGATTAATTACAACGGTATAACCACTTACATCAATTATTTCGACGTAAAATCTCAAGCATACATCATAAATTTTAGTTAAAGATGAACGTGGGTAATTTTATTTGTTAATTGTTCTATTTTTAAAATTCTATTTTTACTCTAGTTCTGTACAAACTCGAATTCGTATTCAAATTCTGTTTCAAGCTGTGGTAATAGTTACGTAATTATAAAACCAATTTTAATTATAAGAAAAAACGTTATTCTATACTACTCACAGCGAAAAAAGACATCCGCTGAATATTAAATGTTTATAAGTAATTAAATTGAGGCGTTTCTAATTTTTTTTCTTAAAAGATCACCGATTGAAAACGACGAATAAAAATCTGCTGTTGCTTGTAGTAATATTTAGCAACGTTATGATAAAATGTCATTATTATGCATTTGAAATATAATGACAGTAAGGGCCGGTTGTTTCAAACTGTTCGTTAATACATTATAACATACATACGTCAAATACGAGAACAAAAGAGAGTCCACTATAATGTTTAGTGTTTATCTCCAGCTACTTGAGAATAAAATAGCGTTAACTAATGGGTCAAGCATCTATAGCGAAATCTTTATTTTTTGAAGTACGTTAAGGGTGATATTTTGTGAAACAACGCTTTTTGTACTTTGACGATAGTTAGCGCCATTGTTAACATTTAAGCGTTTGTCAAGTGGAGCTGAAACAATCCGCTCTAAGACGTCTAATTTGTTTATTACATCATTACATTTTGATTACATTTACATTTTGATTTCCCCCTTACCACCTCAGGGATAGGTAGTGGCTGAAAAACAGCGCTACGCAAGACTAATTACAA
>DWDW01002523.1:0-10137 GCA_018245635.1 Mimoniades versicolor eupheme
TGGTCTCCCTCGGCACCTGCGTCCATCGACATTCGCATTGTATATCTGTTTCGTCATTCTTTCATCAGCCATTCTTTGAACATGTCCGAACCATCGAAGCATGTATGTATATGTATGTAAATAATTTTGAAAATTACTTAATTAATGTTATGAAATACAATGTAATTCTTCATCATATTCATCGCATTCACAGTTACATACTCGTATTACGATTCTCTAAAGTGTTACGAGATTAAGTTGATATGGTTAAGTCCTCGTGCTTTACCCACTCCTTTCTACAAATTGGAATGTAATTTTATGTATGTGCTATTAATAAAGGCAAAAAACATTCATGATTTTATAGACGAATTCTGCCAATGTATTCTAAATTCAAAATTAATGATACGAAATCCATCAATACGCATTCGTCACCGAAATCGTTCGAAACCGTTATTCAACTTAAATAATGTTTAATTTATTGCACACCACCCACGTATCACGTAGCGCGCAACCTACGACCCTTTCCCACGTTTACGGTCCAAGTACTCGCCTACTACAACTTTTCCGCCCTGCTGGCCACAACCACTTAAAGAAATTTCCTTAAGTTTTGTTTGGTAACGACAAAATTTATTTTTTCATTGTCACCAAATTGAACACCTGCGTATTTACTAAATGGTTTTTAACGTTAAAAAACTTGTATTGTTAATAAAAGTATTAAATGGTTGGCTACTGTTCTTTTAGGTTGGGTCAAATATTTATATACCACGTTATTAAAAAAGAACAGTTTATGGCTAAAACTCTTTAATATATGGCGCGGGTATCACTAAATCACGAAGGTTTTTGGTCTTAAATAAAATTAAACATATGAACTTACCTTTATATGCGTCATCCGATGGTAGTACAAGTTGGAACTCGCTGTGAATCTCTTCCCGCAATGTTGACACTGATGAGGCTTTTCCCCTGAATGTATTCGTCTGTGAGTGTTCAGGCTGCTGGAAGTGCTGAAGCCTTTGTTGCATACCATACACACGTGGGGTTTTTCACCTATAGGAATTCAATTTAATACGTCATGTCGAATATATCACTAAAGAACTTGTGTTAGATATGTTTATATTCTAGGTCAATTGTACTTTGATGTCGTCAAAAAAAGCTTACATAGTAATAGATCTCTTGTACATTCCAAGGAAAGTATTCGTCTGCTTGGATAATTTACGTAAGTGAATATATGAATTTAGTTCAACAATATAAACTTTGAATTCATCATAATATTTTTTTATTTTGTTTCCCCAATTAAACGCTCTGAATGTGCTGTATAGTATCTTTATTTCCAAACTAGACAATGTTATTTTAATTTAATTATAGTGATAATACCTAGTAACAACAAACACATAATAAATATAGCAATGATCTTATAAAGGTTTGAAAAAATTCACAACTCATAGACACTTACCGGTATGTGTCCTCATATGCCTTTTAAGTAATGATGGTCTGTCGAACGCCTTTCCACATACTTCACACGGTAGTAACGCTCTTTCTGATTTTGTGGGTCTTCTCTGGATTTTTGGAGTCATTTCGAGCATTTCACTTGAAGATCCAACGGAGGATGATGTCAGGGAATCCCCCGATACGGACTTGTGCTCGTCCTCTGCTCCCGAAGGTGGTGATATTGGTAGAAGGACTCGAGATAGGAGAGACGTGGACAGATCTAGGGGGGAATCTGTAGCAGACAACATTTTTATCTTTTATTAATAAATTTTAAATATTAATGAAGCGTTAATTATTTAGATGAAATTGGGAAAAGGAAATAAAATATTTATTATATAATTTAACTTGTAATATACAGATATTAGTAATGAATCACAAACCGAATTGCTGTCCTAATTGAAAATTAATAGAGATGGTTTACTAATATGTCTTTGATACTAAAATGTAGTATTTACCATACTTACGCGTTGGTGTTGTACTCGTTAGACAAGATATCAGGCGCGCGTCTATTTCTACATAAAATAAACGGGATTACATTAAACCTTCCCATCAAAAAGCAAATTGGTTGCCATGCATTTTAGCAAAAAATAAAACTATTAGCTTTTCATTGTAGTGCTTAATTAATATATTTTATTACTAGAACAACAGTTTTTGATACTATGTAACGGAGATTAAGCAATCAATAGTCTTAGGTATAACTAACTTTTTAAGAAGCAAATTTGTAGGTACCATTTTTTTATTGTAAGAATTCGATATTTGTTTAATATTTTTATATTAAGATTAGTTAGGAATTCGGTTTTTTACGTGAAGGCTCAATATACTCTCTGAAAAAAAAACATTCGTTATTAAATTTTTTGGGCGTAAATTAAAAAAATACTGTAATAAGACCTACGAAATATTTATATATATTTTTTATACATATTTATGTACATATATGAAACGCGATAGACAATATCGCATCTTTGTATTTATTATGGCTTTATGACTATAGTTTTCTGCCATCAAAAATCATAACACGTATGAAAGGATGAACTAATGATATAATACCTAAACTTCCTTATTAAATTAATTAAATAATCCAAATCATATTAGGAAATGAAATTGATTGCAATAAAATTCTCACACTGCGTGTGTCCGTCCGAGAGAGATCTTCACACGAAAATTCAAGTTACCATTTAAAGGGTTATGGTCGATGATTCGGGCAGCGGTCGGTTTTGTAATTCACTTCAAATATTTGCCATTAAAAATCTCGATCCAATCAAGTCGAAAAATATTTATATAATGAACCAATTAATTGGATAACCGCTGAAAAAAACGTTATTATGGTGATCTATAGACAATTTACGATTGTTTTTATTGCGAAATGTATATTTAGTTTCGTAAACCGTCTTAATTAGACTTTCGCTATATAACGTACTGTACTATGTTAAGGGTTTGGTGTGGTATGTACGCGCAAAGTTATAATCTATGGATATTGGCAATAAATCTTCTTACCGAAGCCGCTGTTAGATGGTACAGATTAATTAGCTACGGAGTGTTTCTGTTCCAGATCGGCGGATAGGTGTGTTTGTTATCAATCTCAAGTACACGTAGGTATGTACCGTGATTAGTGGAATGGAAACTCTCGATATGGCCAGACGAGCGTCAGAGTGATAGGATCTCCTCCTCACAGTCCACGCTCGCCTCTATTTTGTTTGAAAATTGATTAGCGCTCGCGTCGACTGCTCGGATTTATATTTCCATTTATAGATTGAAATATTTTTGTACTTCTAGTCACTGCACAAAAAATACCTGTATACATTACAGATGTACTAAGTAACATTTACATATACTGTTAATTGACATAGGTTGACCGTTTCTTACACTAAAAAAGATTATATATGTATGAAATATTTTGTTTAACGGATTAAAATTGTTTAGTCCGTTGTTTTGTGTATCTCGTCAGTGTATGTACAGAACAAAGTGTGTCAAATGTATCTATTTACACATATTTGACGCGTTTTTTCTACATTCATAATTTTGTTCATTCATATACGAGTATCACTCTTTGCCTACTTGGCTGGAGTCCTCATGTGATGATGCAATATGTAATAATATCAGGTTGTCAAGAATGAAATTTGTAGAAAAATATGCAAAGTAATTTATAAACACAAGAAACGATTTTACTTATCAAAGTTTATGCCCAAATTGTCAACACATTGTTGCCATTTAAGCGGTAGGTTGTCCAGCCCGGTGGTATAAAAACCTGGTGGACGAGAGTCTATGAATTGCTGGAAGGCCAATTGTGATGCATTATCGGAATCGAATTTTTTTCCTAGCTACGAAAACATATCAAATAGATATGCACGTTTCATAATCGGACATCTGGAGGTTGATACGAAAAATGCCTTTATGTTGAACATTAGCGATGGTTTTTGCGTTAAAGTACGTTCCCGTCGACAGCTGCGTTGAAATTATCGATACTGTTGCCGATCGGATCGCCTTTGCCGCGGCGGACGGAGCCGCGTTCGTTATCGTAACGCATATAACTTAACTGGTCGCTTAAGATGCGTTCACTGTGCTGCGCGATCGTCTTTTATATATAATAAACGAGTAAAATATTAAATCGGGCTTTATTTCCGGAAAATCTCTTTCAATAATTAAGTTTAAATTATTTTGCAGTAATCCGAGGTATGAATGTAAAGCAAGGCATTAAATATTTCGTTTTAACGTTTCCTTTAAAATTATTGTTTTTGTTATTGAGTATTTTCTTGTTTATTGAAATGATTGATCTAAATTCTACATTTAGTACTTATTTCAATAAATAGGTACGACTTTTATACTCTACCGTTGAATACATATTGAAATTCAGTTGGGAACTATTGTTTTGCGTTACAATTGACTTGTAATTAATTATTAATCTATTTAAATTAGTTAGTAAATTTAAAATTAATTACATGTTTTCTACCTTTTGAATATTTCTTCACTTATCTAAATTGCTGCTAATTTGAACACACTTGTGAAATCTTAGACAGAATCCGAGGACCACTATTAGTGATTTTTTCAAAAAGTAACATCACGCCTGTAATCCTCGAAGATGTGGGCGGTGACGTCTAGTACACTTCCCTTTACGTCAATTCCTATTAAATTTAAATACAAGTGTGTTACGTTTAAACATAATGCATACGTTTATTCTCCACAGTGTCCGCTACCTTAGCATGATAAAAAAGCAATCACAAGTTGAACTACCGGCGCGGGCTCTTTGTGAGCCGAATAGCAGTTTATGCTGCAATTGTATGTGGGACAACTTGGTGCAGATGTAAAAAGATGTAGAAGGGAAATTGTATTATTATCCTGGGATAGGAAATTTTAATACAGAACTTCCAATGTAATCCAATTAACAATACCTCTATTAACGTCTATGTAATGAGTAGAATGTAAGTAATACATTATTGCTGGCGTTAAATTGTTTTTATTTATTTATTTATTTTGTACAATGTAATCTTAGAAGTAATCAGAAAAAGAAACTTTGTGCAAGGATCTGCATATTCCTATAAGAAATCTCTTCCAGCAGACACAGGAATGGAAAATAAATTCGCAAATTGAGACAAATTTAGCCTGTTTTTGTCCTACGGGCAAACTTTTAAGGTCAGGACGCGGGATGGTTCTTTTTATGCTGTAAATAGTTTACTTATAAATTTTCGAACGTAACTAAACGCCTAGCAATATATTACATTATTATTACAAATGACGTTACATGAAATCAAGTATACGATTATGCACATATTCAGCTTCAAAATTGGTATTTTTTACACTATGTTGCATTTTTATCTGTAATACTTATAAATAAATGAACATGTCGAGACATCTTGTATACAGTCATCTGATTTTGAATTAGACAAGACCTTAACTATAAATGTAATCATCTGGTAGATATAAAATAGAAATTTCTAAATAGATATAGATATGTGGGTAGGTTGCACATAAGCAACAGCTGTTTTGTATACTCTAATATTATTTAAAAATTAAAATTAAACAAATACATTTTAAAGTAAAATATTAATCTTTTTTAGTATTACAAAAGTTTGTTTGGTGTATGTATATATAAATTACTTACATGTAACTGTTACTGTTGCATTTACTTGCACCACTTACAACTACACAGTGTTTTCATAAACTCTTCTTTGAAAAAGTGAACACTTGTCAATTACTTCACACATATGGCAACTATCATTGATGTGGAGGTTATGCAGAAGCAACTGGAACTCAGCTGGTCGAGAAGAATGGCAGAATTTGAAAATCGCCTCAAAGAAGCATCAATTCAGAGTAGCCCGAACTTATCCCAGCTCAGCGATGACTTCTATTCGTTTAAAGAGCTTGTAAGTGTGATGTTCAGTCTCTTAAAGCAACAACTTCAAGAGTGTTCTAAAGCCATCGACCAAATGGACATGCGGCAGCGCCAAAAAGTTCTGCTTTTCAATGGCATTAGGGGCAAACCAGATGGTGATGTTGAACAGGACATACTGAAGTATGTTCAAAGTGATATGGCACTTCCCCATGTTACTCATTCCTCTATCAAAAGGTGTCACCGGCTGGGAGTTCCCACTGAAGACCGAGTACCACCAATTCTTGTTCAGTTTTATGACTATAAAACAAAAGCTGAGGTGTGGAAAGCCAAGGCTCGTCTTAAGGGTTCCCCAGCAACGGTTGTGGAGTTCCTCACCAAGCCTAGGCATGCTGTATATAAACGTGCTCGAGCAATATATGGCATGAGGAATGTTTGGACACTCGATGGAACCATACATGTAAAAGTTCCTGGTGTGGGTCGCCAGAAAATCACGACAGAGGTTGAGCTTGATGAGCTAGTCGCCAAATTCCCTATGGCTGATTCTCCTGCTTCTCTTCCATCTACTTCTACAAGTTCTGGGGCGGTCGCGGGGAGCCTCAGTAAACATACTACAGACGTGCAGCAGGGAATTGCAGCCACTAGTCAGCAACAGCAGCACGAAACTCGGCGAAAACTACCTACTAGTGCATCAATTCGATCTGATGATTTGAAGAGATCAAGGCGTACTACGAAAAAGTAATGCACTTCAATAGTTTACTCTCTCTCTGTTTTGTTTTTATTCTACCCCACCTTTTGTTTACATTATATCTATGTTATTGTCAAATCCACTCAACTACTTCCGTCTTACTTGTCAAGTGACAATGACATTTCCTCTGATGTCGGACAAGTGTCAAACGGCGTTCTGATCTTGCTGTGTAGTTTATCTTCATTCATCCATTCCACATTAACATAGAGTATAATTTTGTACATAGATTTGATTTACTATTGTTTTATTATTAAAATTTCCTTTTCAATTCCTTTTGCTGTTAATTTTATATTGATAGAGATTTACAATTTTTTTTTTTTTTTGTATTTCATTTTTATTATACTATGCTATTTTTATTACTCAATGCTAGATTTTTTATATAGCTTTTTTCTTGTTTGTTTTAATATACAAATAGTGTTCCTCTAATTTTACAACATGTTAATGCTAGTTACATACAGTTAATCTATGTTTATCCTCAGTCAATTTGTTGTAGAATGGTCATCCCTAATTGATGAAGCAGGTATTTGCGTCTTTAGTAACGGTTATTTGTGTTATTATTACTTTACTTTTTATTTGCTTTGTTTTTTTTTTTTGTCTTTTATTAATATTTTACTTATTATTTATCTATTTTATAGTATATTATTCTGTTACAGTATTTTATATTGTTATTGTATTTAGTTTAATTGCTATTATTTCCATGTCAGATAGTGATAGTTATTTGTCAGCAAGTAACTCTGATAATTCGTATGCGTCATGCGAGGAACAAGTGGAAAACACCTTCAATTTAAAAGGCCAGCTTAATAGGGTCTTTTGTTCTCGCAAAAACAATTTAAATGTATGTCATATAAATATACAAAGTCTCCCACGACATTTTGCTGAGTTGGAGAGTGTTTTCTCTGATGAACATATTCACGCAATATTAATTTCAGAGAGCTGGTTAAAGCCATCCTTACATTCTACTCTTTTTCCACTGCCTGGTTTCGTGCTCTTACGCAATGATCGGTTGGGTAAAATGGGTGGTGGGGTTGCCATCTTTCTACGACCTTCCATTCAATATAAAATACTACTGGCATCTCCCTCACAGTATTCTGCATCTGCGGAGTTTTTATTTCTAGAACTTAATATCAAGAGTGCAAGACTCGTTCTAGGTGTAGTGTATTGTCCTCCTTCCACTGATTATTTTGCTTCCTTAGAAGCTGCTTTAGATGCTATTGGTTCGGAATATATGCATTACGTAATCATGGGGGATTTTAACACAGACTTATTAAAGGGCTCGCCCCGTTCTTCCAAGTTTCGCAATATAATTGAGTCGGTCAATCTTACTATTCTTTCATTATCAGCAACCCACTGCAACATCGACAAAGAGGATACCTGGCTTGATCATATAATTACATCTTGTCCCAACCTAATGGATACTTTTGGGCAACTACCAGCACCGGGATTCTCTCGACATGATCTTTTATACGCCTCTTACAAGCTCAAACTACCTAAGTATACCCCGAGGACTGTCCTATTACGCAGGTACGCAAATATAAACTCTGATCAGCTGAGAAAGGACGCCTCCAATATAAACATTGGGCCAATCTTCGAAGCCACTACATTACAAGTTAAGGTTAGTCTTTTTAATGAAGCACTTACGAAGCTTTATGACACTCATGCTCCACTACACAAAATAAAACTCAAACGTTCTTCTGCTTCCTGGATAACGAAGGAAGTAAGGTTGGCTATGTCGAAGAGGAACAAAGCCTTTTCCAAATATAAGAGGGAACGCAGCGATGAGAATTGGTTACGTTTTAAGAAGGCAAGAAACCGCTGCAATCAGATGGTGCGAACTGCTAAACGCCGTTATATCCATGATAACATCTGTAATTCTTCTCCCCCTAATGTGTGGAAATTTCTTAAATCTCTTGGTGTGTGTAAATCCTTCTCTTTGGACTGTGGGTCAACTTTAACGCTTGCTGATATTAATGGCCACTTCTGTTCTACTTCTAAGCTCGACCCTTTAATCCGCTCTCAAACTATAGCTTCTTTATCTGCACTGCAGTCTCCTCCCTCATCGGCCTTTCAGTTCTCTCCCGTCAGTCCGGGTGAGATCAAGAAGGCCATCTCAACTATCAGATCCAGGGCCGTGGGGTGTGATGGCATAAGCATAAATATGATCGTCCCAGTCCTTGACATCCTCCTTCCAGCACTGACGCATATTATAAACTTTTCATTAAACACTGGCGAATACCCATCAGTCTGGAAGAAAGCTTTAGTCCGTCCTCTACCCAAAATTCCTAATCCTACGCTTCCAAATCACTTTCGTCCAATTTCTATTCTGCCATACCTGTCTAAAATTCTGGAAGCCTGTGTACACAAGCAAATATCCACATTTATCTTAAAACATAACCTACTGAGTGTATACCAGTCTGGGTTCCGTTCTGGTCACAGCACCACCACTGCACTATTAAAAGTCACAGACGACATTAGAAAGAGCATGGAAAATAGGAAAGTGACAGTGATGGTGCTTGTTGACTTTTCTAACGCTTTTAACACAGTCGACCACGAAATCCTTATTTCGATCCTAGCTTATTTGCAGTTTTCCCCCACGGCGCGTGAATGGTTCTCTAACTATCTTCGCGGCCGCCGCCAAGCAGTCTGTTTAGGCTCTCAATGCTCTGAATGGGCTGACCTTGATACTGGCGTGCCGCAAGGCGGTATACTCTCTCCCATTATGTTTTCGATCTTTATAAATTCTATAACTTCCATTGTCGATTGTTCGTATCATCTGTATGCAGACGACCTGCAATTATATTTGGAAACTGATATCGACAGTCTTGACGCAGCTATCAATCGATTAAATGACAACCTTGGGGCAATTAGGGACTGGTCCTGTCGCAATGGTGTTGCTGTTAATCCTTCTAAATGCCAAGCTATGCTTGTAGGTAGCTGTCGTTTATTAGCTAAGGTGGATTATCAGTCACTGCCACCTATTCACTACAATGGTGTAATAATCCCCTTATGCCAATCGCTCAAAAATTTGGGCTTACTTATAGATAGTAAGCTGGTCTGGCAGGCACAAGTTCTTAGTGTCAGCAAAAAAGTGAATGCTACTTTGCATTCACTTTATAGACTAAAAAATTTCATTCCGCAAAAGACCAAACTCATGCTTATCCAAACTCTTGTTCTCCCCATCATCGATTATGCCGATGTGTGTTATCCGGACCTTAATGTTGACCTTCTTAATAAACTGGAGCGCCTTCAAAACAATTGTATCCGATTTATCTTCAACCTTCGTAAATACGACCATATCTCCCAATACCGTCGCCAGCTTAAGTGGCTACCTATTCAAAAAAGGCGTCAGTCCAGAATCCTCTCTGTTCTTTATTCAATTTTGAATAGGACTCTTTCTCCTTCATATCTAAAGGAAACATTTCAGTACGTCTGTGAAACTCACGACAGGGTACTTAGATCATCGGAAAATTTAGTAATTTATATCCCACCACATAAGACTGGTTTTTTCCATTACTCATTCACTATTCAGGCAATACTACTATGGAACGCGTTACCGGAAAAAATCCGCAAAGCTCCAACACTATGCTCGTTCAAAAAGCAGGTA
>DWDW01002524.1:0-10137 GCA_018245635.1 Mimoniades versicolor eupheme
AAACTGGTAAAGAAATGACGGAAACGGATATGCTCTCTCAGTAAAAAGCTTCCAGTGACGGTCAAGTGCTTTAATATGTACATTTTAATCAGAACACATTTATTCATGAAGATGTTAGTAATTATTATTCGAGATAAACTAAAAAAATAACACAAAAATTCAGTTTTACTATGCCAAAACCAATTCCAAATCTAGAGTAGATCCATCGGGGCTCATTATTTTGTCTGTCAAAGAACTGGTACCACTATAGTTTGAATTTTGTGTCTCTGACCGTCTAGTGAAGGGTGATTCAGTTGCAACAGCAGTACGATATCCGTAACATGAAGAGGAATGCATTTCCGGGTTGGTATATTGGTATTTGGAGTGCTATATTGGTAATCATAATTAGTACTTGTAATTCTGTTTCTGTTTTGTATATTTCGTATAATGGACATTACTTGAAACTAGAATTCTACCACATCAGCGTCACTGAAACTATCGACGGTTGCTGCAATGCTTTTAATTAAAGACATTGAGTGGCTCTTATCTTCATGTTCAACTTTATCAATAAACTTCAATATTCTTTCGTCGACTGCGCTTGTCATAGCTTTAGTGCAAGATTTTTTTTTATTAAATTGGTGGGACATGCTTGAGGCAGTTTCCCTTGCAGTAACAATTTTCTTCAAGAATTGCATGTTATTATTATAGACGTATGTATTTTTGAAGCTTAGCACCTGATCCTGCCTTGTATTCGTTCAGTTTTTTTTTTCATATTTCATCCACGAATCTCGCATATTTCGTCATTTATTTAACAATAATGTGCTTTAAAATAAGTACGCTATTGTTAATGTATTTTTAATATTTACAGGTACCTTGCCACTGCAAAACTCAATGAGTGATTTATAATATAGGTTCGGGATTGGAAAGAAAATTATAAGTTTGATTATACGTGAAGTATGTATTCATTTATGGTCTCTGACCATAAATGAATCCGCACCGATCTACGTGAAAATGTCTTCTGAAAAAACTGGCTTCAAATAGCTCAAAATTTTTAAAATGTCGCTAATTTCACACACTGCCTAAGCGCCGTAGACGGAAAACACTTATTAGGCCACATAAAACTGGATCAATGTTTGTAAATTACAGTTACAAAGCATTTACAAGCATTTATTTTTTATCGTCCTTATAGCTGTAGTTGACACAAATTAAAATTCATAGACTTTGGAGCTTATGGCAAAGACTCGAGGATTTTTAAGGAAACCACATTTTGGCGAGGTGTACTAAATAAGACAATTTACCCGCACCTCAGACTTTGCCTAATACTAACGTAACGTTGGCTAATACTAATTTATAATTACCCTACATATTTGTGGGTGATGAAGCATTCGCCTTACATTGCAATTTATTACGACCATTTAATGGTCAACAACTTGATGCAACTAAATCAGTCTATAACTATCGGCTAACCGGAGCTCGAAGATAGGTAGAATTTGCATTTAGAATAATGTCCAAAATGTGGAAAATTTTTAATCGCCCCTTTGGATATGTCACTCAATTTGGTCATAATAAGAAACATGGCCACAAGAGTAAAACAGGTCTATAATAATAATAATAATGATATTTTTTAAGTATTACTTAAAATATCACTTCCACACTTGACTAACGTCCGTGTGATTGAAGTATGTAAGTCCTCTCCGGAGAGAAATTGAATAAATAAATAAATAATAATAATAATAACTAAACCCAAACAATGGAAGTAACGATGAAATAACAGAACAATTAGATACTAACAAACAAAAATTACAAGCACTTTCCAAAAGATTACGGCGATACAAGATAAGCAACCAAAGAAAATTACATAACATATAGTTCAACAACAATCAAAAACTTTTCTATCAAAAGCTTAATAAAGAACACAATAAAATAACGTTACCACCCAACAAAGATACACAACTCCTCAATACATACCTCTGGCTGACGAAATCAAACAAATGTGGCACCAAGAAGTGGTTAAAATCATCCCCGTCGTCATTTCTTCACCAGGAGTAATACCTAAAACTTTAAAAAATTCAATACAGCAACTAGATCTCCACGAAAACATTTATATACCTCTGCAAAAATCCATAATCATAGATACATGCTCCATAGTTCGCCGCTTTCTAAACGCAACAACCATCACTGCAGCAAAACGCACAACATACGGATTCTAACGCAACAATACAAAACTCTGTACAAGTCGTTTGAAACTCATTCACACACACAACACAACAAACTCATCACACAACACACTCATCAACACACACACCAAGAATCATATAAGTAGCCTCTCTTTCACTCATACACAACATATGTACGCATATCACACATAACACATGAACCTGGTTACATGGCATAAGCCCGTACCTTGTTCAAATTAACCGACGTTTAGTCGAGAACAATGTATGTATAAAAATATAATAATAATAATATTTATTTCCACAACATAGCATTTTTCTTAACTTAAAACAAATAAGTAACATATAATTTATATAAAAACAAATATTATGTTGTACTACTGTACGTTATAAGATTTAACTTGTGTTATGGGTACTAGCGCTCTAATACAAAATAAGATAAAAAATTCGAGTGTCTTTTACACTGCCCAACTAAGCGCAAAAGCGGTAACTCAAAGAAAGCGAGTTTTGAGATAATTGAAGTTATGTAAAAATAGTTATATATATACTTTATGTATAGTTTTTTTTATTTGTTAAATATTATTTATATATTATATAGGGTGTATTTGTTATCACATTAGTTAAATTATCAAAAATGTATAATAATGTACTTTATTCATGAGATACGGTTACACCGCTTAGTAAACTATAGAATTAAAATTGAGATACCGCTTTTTCGTTAGCTCTTCTCAAACATGTGTGTATACAAAAAGGAATGTATTTTCTATCGAATAAAATATGTATTATTTGAAAAAAAAAACAATTAAAGTATATATATAACGTTTTTTTATTATTAAAATTTGAAATTACATAAAAAAATATTTAAAAACAAACGGTTTTTGGAAGGAATTTTAGTAGTCAAAAGTAGGGAGTTCTCTCCAAAAGGACATTCTATTTTGTGGTATTATATTTTGAAAAGATTTCAAAATATTTTCTTTTTTGTTTCTTGAAATTCCTTCCGGAGCAGTTTTCTTTTTTGGTGGAGGCAAGACATGACTTTTTAAAATTTTTTTTCCTATAATGCTAGCAGTAATTGCATTTTGATCGAATCCTGTTTTGTAGGTGATATCAAAACTGCCTCTTTTAACTTCAACTTCAACCATTTCGCTGACATATGGACGCGGTTTAATTCGAGACAGTGCATATTGTGTGGTATAATCATCCCAGTCATAAAAGTCTTGCATGTTCATCTCTTTAAGTTTTACATTTTTTCCTGCAGTGCTAACTGCCTGAGAAAAATCTGCGAAATCATAAATTTTGTTTTTCATGCGTTTTATGGACAGCTCTACCCTATGATGGAAACTATCAGCTGACATAAAGGTGTGGCCGGATTCAAAATATTTGATGACAATCTTGTCGGCATTGATATCCTTAGAATTTATAATATAAATTAAGAAAGAAAAAAACGTCCAGTTTTTGTTCTGGGAGGAACAATTATCAACCCATAGTATGATATTTTTTTTATCCCGATGAAAAATAAAAAATTGATAGTATGCACTTATAATTTCGGCTTTGGAACGTCCAAACAACCCTTCATACCATAGTACAGGAAAAACACTCAAATCTTTTCGGCCTTGACCAGTTGGCACGAAACTTTCGTTGTAAACCACTATCCTATGAGTAAAAATAGCAGTTTTGAACATGTCTATCCTGGGCAGCATGATAACTTTTTGTAAATCAGCAGAATATACAACAGTATCAGTTTCATTTAGCTCACTGTCTAATTTATACTGCTCTCTGGACATGTATGCCCGTTTGTTATGACTTTTCCACTTCGTGCAACCTAGACAGTCTTCTTTAAGGTTTTCTTTGGTATGTGTATCATCGTGTAAACGGAACTCTTCACAGTCCTCACACTCTTCGTGGCCAAGCTTTACAAAAGAAATATTTAATTCTGCGACTACTTCTCGATATTTATCGTAAGATACTTTGCAAGACGGATTTTTTTCTAAAAAGTCTTTATGCATCGCACTGATTGTCAAATCACTGGGTAAGTATAAGCGATTGGGAGCGTGTTCACGCCTGTAATGAGATATACTCGGCTCAAAGCTCATTATATGTTCCTTAATAGGAGTAGATTCAATTTTATTGTGAGGAGTAGCTCCCAGTCTTTTGTCTACTGGTGGTGCAACCGTGTCGTTAGAATTGGCCAAAGCCGTATGTAAAGGTTTGTCATTAGATGATTTGTAGCCCAAAGTTGTCAAAAAGAAGGTTTTACATACTCCATACTTTGTACCGAGCACGTCCTTAAGTGAATAACTGTAGCTTACTTTTTTTCTGTACTCCTCTGATTCAAATCTTGTTACTGTTCTTTGTTTCACAGATTTAGCTGAGGTGTGATGCAGCATATAAGCCTTCCTCTCTTTGTCATTCAAACTCCAGAAGCTCTCATTTATAATTTTTCGCTGCTCTTCCGATATATTTTGGATACACTGCTTTTTGCATGAAGCAGGACAGGGTGGTTTAACGTTATGTTTCTCTCTAATCTCACTTTTTTTCACTTCATTTCTGACTTTGAGAGGTTGGTCGTGTTTTTTTCTTTTCCTAATTGTACCGGCCTTAGTATAAGTTGTAAGATTATGTGTATTTCCATCAGCTATCTCGTTTTGTGTCAGATTCTCGGTGTCCCTAAGATTATCATTTGGTGTCACTTCGTGTCCTTGAGATGAATTCTCAACAGATTTTTCGTATTGAACACTTATCACATTTGAATTATTCCTAAGAGATTCAGAAGTGCAAATAGTATTATCGGAAGCAGTTATCAATATTTTTTCTGTATCATCTTGAAAAATACAGGATCTTTGTTGATCTTCAATAGTATCTGTGATCAAAGGTTCTGGATTACCGCAATTAAAAACATTGTGTATGTTGTGTGTATTAAAACAAAAGCCTGGCGATGATATGTCACTTAAATCATTATGTTCAATAATTGGCACAGTTGTCAATGTGATCAACGAGTTAGGGGATTTGTTGTTATTCCCGATTTCTGTGTTTTGATCATCCTGATGCATAGCGAAATAATCAACGTTTGATGTACACGGACCCGATAAAAAATGTGAATCTTCAAAGTCGAAACCATTTGAGGAAGGAAGAATCGGAGCTAGTAATTGATCAGCACTGTTGAATCTTGAAAATGCGGGATCATCATCTGAATCACTAGTAGGAAAAAAGTCGGGATCGATCGTTTTAATATTACGTTGTAATTGTTTGGATTCCTTAAACTTTTCCCTCAACGCCTTATTTTTTTGTGCTAAAAGCATCATCATTTTCGTATTTCTTTGCGACATGGTTTATCTGTAACAATATTTAATAAGTATAACTGAATTATTTTATTCATCAAAAACGTTTAGTTATCTTTAACAAACATAATACAAATTATATATTTGGGAAATAAATTAAAATATTGCACTTACGTAATGTAAAGTGCAAATCAACTTATTATCATCGGAACAACAATAACCGTATGGCTGGGAAAATATGATTAAAAATAATGTACTTTATGTTCTGGTAGATCAAGGTCAATTTTGCTAAGTACGAATGCGTACGAGGGCGCGCACGCCAACCGCAAGAAAGTTTAACACAAAATTTCTAATTTTGCAATGATTATGGTTACAAAATGCTAAAATAATATTTAATAGGACTTACCTGAATGTCAATGTATGAAGTTACCCCATTAAGCACCTTAATTTACAGTTTTTTTCTTAATTTTGCACAAATATCATGACCTCTTCACAACAAAAACAAACAAGTTATGACACGAATTTGCGAACGAATTTGCCAAGGGCAGGGATAAATCACTGTAAAATGTATTAGAAATTCGTTGCAACCGTATCTCACTAATTCAAAACAATTTGCGTATTATGCAAGCATTAAAATACTAAGCATTATAGCGGTAACTCATTACTGATTTTACTCATCCTACTTACCGCTTATCGGCTAAGCAAAAGTTGTGTATTTATTTAAGAATTTTAGCGATATTTAAATTTGCGGCTGGTTGCCTACGTAATATTAATATACCTCTAACACCCTTAGTGATATATGGTAAAACTGAGATAGAAAAATCTTTCTTAAGGTTTTTTCATACGTTTTGAACAAGATAGTGCTAAATGGCTTAGTCCAGTAGATGCGTATTTTTTAAAGCTATCCGATGGCATAAAAATCAATTTTACGATTTTTTTTGAGATACCGCTTTTGCGCTTAGCAGGGCAGTATAGTACACTCACATTTTCCTCCAACTATTTTATGTTTTCATCGTGAAGTAGGCGGTGGGTTTATTGCCATATGCCAAGCACAGATTCGGTCTGCGCGTTACTACTGGGTATTTCATGTTAGAAAACCTCAATAATTCTTTTGCCGTTCCGGTTTACGTAATACCTATATACACACACATACATAGCTTCACGCCAGGTCCCTTGCGAGGTAGCCAGAGAGCACAGAGTGCCGAAGGTTTCTATTCTAAACATTACATACAAGTAATACAAAATCATTATAATCAATCCTTTAATTTATTCAATGTATAATATCTACCCATCATAATTCAATTGTTTACAATGAACAAACGTACAGTCTTCACCGTCGTTGCATATATACCTACGGTTGGATAGATTGTCTAACGTTCTTGGTCCTTTCCTAATTGTGCAACACACTTTGAAGGACTTGGACATTAACATTACGATACTAAATTAAACGTACAGATTATAGTTACAACTTTACGTATTTCTGTATAATAAAACGTCTCATAAAATGTTAGTTAAGTTTAATGTTTATTGAAAATGTGGTTATTTTATTTAGTAAAATTTATTATCCTATAACATAATACGTAAATAGTATTCAATTAAACCAGTGACATTAATTCAATGTTATGTTAATCTGGCATATAGCTTAGATGAGCAATGATATTGGTTTTGAATTAAGTCCCCCAATCATTGGAGATCCGGGTTTGATTCCCGGAAATTATGACTGTTATTTTAGAGACAATGTCACTTGCTGAAGCGATGGTAAACGTCGTAGAGAAACTTAAATGTCTTCATTTCTCCATAATGTTTTCTATGGTGTGTGAAGACTGCTAATTCAACCATGGTCGGCGTAGCAGTCTACAGCCATAACCTTCACCTTGTTATAGTAAAGCTATGTCCATCAGAGGTGCAGTGTAATATATAATATTATGTTTATCATTCAGTGATGTATATAAATGAAATAAGAATTTATAACAATTAAACGTAATATCGCGCCTCTAATAGCCCAAGAGGTGGGCAGAGGAACGTAGTACATTCCTACGTTTCACAATTTACGTTTACGTATCAGCTTAAAATACGACATTAGCCTATTGTCATACACCGGGCACAAATGCAGACAGCTCTTAATATAAATTTCTAAATTTAAGTTACTGAAATTCAATAGTACTCGTACCGGGTTTTGAACCTAGCACCTCTGGAAAAGTAGTCGCGCTTCCAACCCTCGATCAACGAGGCAACCAACTAGTAAAATATTTTAGAAAATAAAACAACTCTCCATATATTTAGATAACTAGGTATATCTCTTGAATATTTTATTGTTCATATTATACAAAATTATCATAAAATTGTTGCAATAATATATTGGAAGTAATTCAATAAAATAGAATTATATTTAATTATAACGCAACAATAATAAATTAGAAATATTAAAACTTATTTCCATTAAATTTGGAAGTCAAGTAAAATTTGTGCACGAATTCAATAAAGATGCAATGAAAAGATATAAAAAAAATCATAATTTATGTCCGTCGTAATTTTTTTTTATCATTTATGTCTTCGTCGATTGTGCAATATGAAAAAAACATACATTTTACCTGTCCTTGTACTAATGTTGATATTCAAATAATTAAATTCGGTAAAGTATCGATATTTATTACGTAACAAATTAACAACTAACGCACCTATCCTCTATAACGTCTATCCTCACACGTAAATAAAATATCAATTTCTCATTATTTTACAACCTTTATTAAATTAACACTATTTTTATTTACATAAATATTCCATCATTGGTTCTCTATGTTGGTATAAATCAGGGTACGGCAGCGGCGGCGGCAGTCATGGACGGGTGTCGCCAACATTACCAAAGAACGAAGAGTATGAAGAGCCGCGGTGTCTCTCGGGCTCCGACAAGCACGAGGGCTCACCCAGCGCGTCGGACTCCGACGGCAGTCCCGCCTGCACGTTGTCTAGAAGCTTGAAGGAAGACATCAGATCTTGTCTGGGAGGGTGCAGGTCTCTGCACGATTTTGTTACTGATGACATCTGTTCCTGACAAGGGTGGCAGCTTGGGTTATGATAGGTTACGGCCTGGACGGCGATGAGGTTATTCGAACGAATCGAACAAGCTTGTTGTCGAAATTGATTGCAGTCTTGTTTAAAGTAAACATTAACAATGTTCATTGAAAAGTTATACTTACTAAAAATTATATTTACTAACAATTTATAGGTACAATATTAAATTTGTTAAGAGGCATATTTTTTTTAACTTTATATTTATTAAAATGATGTATCAATTGAGCAACACATTTAATATTATAATTGATATTCACGAATATACACTATACCACATGTCACTACTAATGATGTGAAGTGCCACAATGTTTCGCGAGTGAACTCATCTGCTTCTGTCCAGGTGGGAGAAAGACGTTAGCCAGGTGGTGGAGGCGGCGGTCCGCGGGGCGGGCGGCATCAGCGCTGCGAGGGCGCGCCTCCACGCGGCGCTGCTGGCCCTGCACGACCCGTCCCGGCTACCGAACAGAGGGCCCTCGCTGCCGTACTGCGGGCCCGGCGTCAGGCCCGGCGACGTCACCATGATGCCTAAGACCACTGAAATGTCTTTGCTGGTACGTGCTTGGAGTTCTGTTTTTTTTTCAGATAATCGTATTGCAAGTAACGATTTTTCTAATACTTTAGCTTTTTTATCGTGTACCTGAATCCTGGCAGTACATACTATGCCCAGCAGTGGGATGTAAATAAGGCTGCAGTTTTATTAATAAGTATAATACACCTTTAAACATCCTTAGTTCATGGTACAAGGTATGAAAATTTAAAAAAGATACTCTCTATTTCTTCTTAACTCTATAGTACAGTAACTCAATATTGATTGATTATTGGCTGTGTGGATAGTATACGATTTCATAAATTGTAATATCATATCTTTTACTTATACGTAATATCCGTGTAGAACAGCAGTCTCCTTTTCTGCACCTCTCTTACATCATAATAAAAGAGTCAGGGAAGGGGAGGATATTTAAAATAATACGTTGAGAGTTAAGTTTTAGTATCTTTTGTTTTAGTATTGGATAGGAATACAATATAATATTTGGATACAAGAGCGAAATTCAGTGTATACAACAAATAACTTGTAGTGTCATACACGGCCAGAATTTCAAACTAGTCCGAGCCTGTAGAACAGCAACCAAACAGTTGTTAAATATCTTTTAATTTCTGAATACATTTATGGACCATATTACACCTAGACAGACAAAACAGTTTTGTTCATCACACAAATATTTGTTGTACGTGCGTACAACAAATATTTGTGTGATGAACAAAACTGAACCCAACACATTTATCTGGATTATAAATTACGAAACTATTGTTAGCGCAAAGAAATATTGTTTGAAACATTCATTTTCATTTTAAAAACGCTTGATGCTAAAAGATGTGTATCTTATTTCCGGATTTAAATTTTAATTTGAAAAAAAAAACAAAATCTTCATCTATTGTACCCATGGTAAACCTGTACAGATTACGTTTCCCATTGTAAAGTGAAGAATACACCACGCTAACCATAGATAATAGAGTTTGGCTATAAACAATTGAATTATCTCGTTACGAAACAATTCACATGTATATGCGATTTCTACATAACCGTTTTAAGTTAAGAAATTAGCCATTATATTGCGAAACCGTTGATTTTAATC
>DWDW01002525.1:0-10137 GCA_018245635.1 Mimoniades versicolor eupheme
ACTGGTGAAACGTGGGAATGTTCTACATTCCTCTGCCTACCTCTTCGGGGATTACAGGCGTGAAGTTACGTTTTTTTACACGTAAAAATTAGATTATTCACTAATAAATAAAAAAAATACCCAATTTAATATTTTTATGTAACTAGCTGAGTAAAAAAATTAAGTATAAAATGAATCACATTTTTTTGACAGTAATTAAAAATGTTCTTATATTGTATATTTGCACGGATTGCGAAGCAATAAAAAAACCAAATTTTGTCCCAAAATGTCTGTCGAGTGTGAATGAAACACTGACCGGAATTTATGGACATTAGTGAAACATGTGCAATATTTTATGTATGTATATAAGTGAAATGTAGTGAAATATTATACATGTATAAGTGAAATGTATATAATAGTAAGTTCATATATTTACCTATTCTCCATTGTACACCAATGTACAGGCATTAGGACGAACATAATGGGTTGCGGCATTCGGAGAAAAGACGAATGTATTTATCATTAAATTTATGCCCGACCCACTCGTAGAGCAGAATCTAGGACTTCAGCGGCAGACTGAGCGTAACATGATAACTTGTAACTGCGCTATCTGCACCAATTTGAAAACAAAACTTTATCACAATACCAATATAATAATATACATACATAGTTTTTTATACTTAAAATTAGAAGGGAGCTTTAACATAAACCTAGTAATAATGATACAATTATAATTATAAAAATTAAAGGATTTTGAATATAATTGTAATTGTACTGTGGTATTCGTATTTATATGATTTAGGCTTTAACATTAAATACATACGAATGTAATCGTAGCAATGTTTACGTACCGGCGCTCTTTGAAAAAAAACATGGTTATATCGTAACTGCCATACATTTTAGTAATCGTAAGTCGCCAAGAAAATCTATTAGCGCGTGTAACAAAATCGATTACTCTCCACTTAAATCGATTATAGTAATTTTGTGAAAACGCCCGAGCGAAACGAACGATGCGGTTAGTTGACGGCGCTAGTGATGTACCATAAATGGTGGAAACCGATTAAAAATCATTAACTTTCAAGCCTTAAGCGCCGCTCTACTTAGTGTATATTATATGTTCCAACATCGGAAAGTATAATTTACTATATTTAAAGTATAATTTGATTTATTATGAACTAACATAAAGAATAGTTCTGTCACGATTTCATGAATGACGCTCCAATACGTATGTAGGTATGTATTACAAAAATGTGTCTTATTGAAAAGGTCCCAAATCTCCTATTCGTAAAATTTTTAACAATCTAATTACGTTTGTATACCTATATTTGATTAAAAATCTCTAATTATTGTAAAGTATTATCAAGATAAATGAATTAAATTTTGAAATATCAACAAGAATCCTTTTTGTATTAAATTAACCCCATGGATACTATGAAACTGATCGTACTAATATAATATATTAATAACCAAATTAATTAAACAAATAAATTACAATACAACAAATGTTTCATTATATACAAAAATCATCAGCGCTCGGTAGGGTGTGCCAATAGGAAACGCAATCTGATTGAATCTAATACGGTCAGCGGGTAAATGCCCCAAACATGGACATGGCGACTGAGCTCTGACGAACGTTGCGAGTTCCGTTTACGTATGCTGTTTACCCGTTTAGCCTTTACCGTGGAGAGTAAGAAGGCTAGTGAACCCCACTAACTAGGTATCATTGTACCTAAGTGCACACTGTAAACAACTTTCCTGTGCGTCGTGGTTTGAATGAACTGCGCTTAGTTTAAGTCATTAGGGTCAATATGGGACCGTGTGGTCTAGTTTCAGATGTTGGATGCTAGGAAATATCGAGAACCCATACGTTTTTTGTTCTATTAACAATAGTAGTGCAATTCGTATGTTACATAGAATTCATATTTACAGTTTGACATCATATATACATATATCATGTAAGTATTGATGTTGAAGTTTTCAACAGTGTGTCTATTATCATCCATTTTATAAAATTGCGCCATGTTATGCAATATTATTTTGATATCATAAATTTTGATATCATAAACCAATACAGTTTGGAGTCTCCCATTATTCATTTTGGCTTAATAGCGACATCGACACTTTTTGCAGGTTATGATTATATTGACATCGACTTTTTAAGGATACTTATTGTCTGAGAACTTGGAGCCTCTATCTACCACCATAACTAAAATGATATGAGTACCTTTAATAATATGTTTATTATTCATTAATATATCCTGTTCACTGATAGGTAATATTGGGTCATGAGATTAGGTTCAGTTTGAGACAAGACTATCATTGGATAACAGGAAACTATAGTGGTCATGTTTACTTTGCATAGTTTCGTTGTAATTCGAATACGGATTCAGTTATTTCATGTGATGATGGAAGGAATTTCCATCTTGTGTACAATTACGAACAAAACTAGTATTATATAGCCTACGTTTCTTGGGCCTTACTAGATAGGTATCAATCTTCAATACGGGTAAGTCCGATGGACAACAAAGTAAGCTTGTAAGATTTCTATGATTGAGCCCAGAAAGAAAGCTGCCCTACGTTCAATACAGAGGAAAAATGCAATTCGACAGCATTAGAAAACGTTTACTTAGATACTGTTGAAAGTATTCAAATTTTTCTAATTTATTTTCATTTCATTTCTAATTTAATATCCAAACTCAAAATTAACTTGTACTCCAACTAGTATTTATTTGCGTGTTAAAAATGTAATACGCAAAATTGTTTTTTAACTAGTATTTTTTCATTTGCGAAAAATTTAAATGGCAAATTTTAATGAACCCTCTTTGGTTCTTCTTAATAAGCTTTTTTCTCGCCCCTTAATCACGTTTCCCTAATATTCTTTTAAAAGCATTACGTTGCAGGTAAGTAAGATTTTACAAAAACAGTGACCTTTATTTCTTGCGTCAAAAGAGGATTTTTTTTTCCCTTTTGGCTATACACAATGTAATTTGATCTGTTATAAATTATATCTTATAAATATTTGTAATTAAATGGTACATAATTAGCTTAGAATAAAAAAAAAATATGTAACATATTTTGTATTTACAAAAACATGTACAGTTGTCATAAGATATACCAGATAATTTTCGAAATGGAATTATTCTTGATCGTTGTCTGCTTCGTTGATACTATGGGTTGCAAGAGCGACTGATGAACGACAGGTCCAAGGTTCAAATTTTACTAACTTAGACTTTCTAACAGTGACTCGGAGTCTCGATATGTGCCCGGTGTATGGCAATAGGCTCACCACCTATATTATAGTGGCACGTAAACATAACTGGCGAAATATGGAAGTGTACTACATTTCTCTGCCTACTCTTCGGGAATTACACGCGGGATGTTACGTTAAATTATTCTTAAAAAATCTTTTAATGGATGAATACAAGTAACAACAATCAATGCAGTAATAAAAACAAAACAATACCCAAATACTAGGGCGGCTTCAATTGTAGATACTAATATTGAATATTTAAATGTGTAGTCATAATGGTATACACCGTGACCCAATTGGGTACCTGTCATTCTGACGGAAAACGAGTCTGTGACCACAGAGCAACGCCGATTTACGACAATAGATGGGTGTTGTGGAGAGTAAAAGCTAGCTTTCCAGCGGTCGGTCACCGCGACCTACAGCGTCGACACACATTGAACATGAAATCCTGCTCGTCATCGGCTGTCCCACTGTTGGTTGGTTTACCCTTATTTTTTTTTACAGCCGCAATTATTTTCACTTTACGATGCGACTTGTTTGATGTTCATATTCTAAAGCGTACTTGGTGTTTACATTTACAAATCTGTTGATCGTCAGTTATTTGGAAATAAACTAACTTCATAAAATCTTTTTTATTGCTCTTTTATTAAATACATATTACTATAATTTGAACCTGCCGGTCCATTGACAGGTTTAAATTCTATGAAGTATCATGTAATTTTTAACTGTTTGAAGATATTTACAGACATAATATTTGAAAATAGGAAGACAACACTATAGGTACTGAATTTTATTCAGTTACTAAATTATATTTCTTTCGTAACTCGTATAACGTGTACAATTAACAACATTATAACAAACACTGAGCATAAAATTTGTGTTTTGAATTACCAAACCTTGTTAACTTGTTCGAAATAACCTGGCATCATGCATCCCAACCGGCAATATTGGCAATATTGGTAAGTCGCAAGACACGTTCAAAAATAGAAAAAGGAGAAATAAACTTTTTTAATCTAAATCTCATTTCTTGAATAGGTAGACAGAGATGTGTGGTACACTCATATGATCCACTTATTAAATTCTACGTCCCAACATAGAATACAGAGTGAACCTATAGCTATTATAATACCGGGGACAAATCCAGACTAGAAACTATTACTAGAAAAATTCTAAGTTTAAAAAATTCAACTGTACCCGACCCGGGAATCTAACTGAAGACATCTCGAACAGCAGTTGATCAGCAAGCGATTGAACAGCAATCGATACAGGAGGCAGGAAACAATACTTCTTAATAAAAAATAACAAACAATTAAAGAGGTAACGTCTAAGTTCGAAGCGCGTCACTACCTACTGCTTAGCGAGACGAAGTGAATGATACACGTAGCAATTGAATGAAAGTAAAATGAGTCCGGCGAGGGCAACGACCCCGCTGACACACTGCACTTGGCGGCCGCGCCTCGTGCACGCGGATATCGTTTTTAGCTCACTATAGAAAAACATTTACCAATTTACAATTCGATACAATTATACCTACCACTTAGAAAAAATACAATAATTTATAAATCTCAATTCTTTTCATGAGAATACTCATATTTTATCCATATCATTATTGTGTTTGTACTTTAAAAAAAGTTTTCTTTCTTGTAGTAAAGTTAATTCTTTTGATCATCATTCTTTACTATCGCATGTTTAACTATGGCTACGTACTTAAAAGTCTCGTTAGCCACTTGTCGGCATTTTCAAATACGAAACGCTACACGCCTTAATCAACTCGTAACAACTGACGGCGCATTAGCTTCGTCGAAACGATGATTAATGATTACATTGAACAACGGAATAGATGATTTGAAATTAATAGCCAACATTTTACTTTTATGTAAGTGCCTACGAAATATTTTAGTTGGTACGGTGTTTTATTAATAATATCTAATTAACACCCGTCCATTGATTCTTATCGTTGATACGTACATTTCCTCGACTTTCTCTTATATAAGAATTCTATAGAGCAAGTTTAATAAACTGTATAGTATCTTGGAATGTTCCAATGGCGATCTGAGTACTTTCCGGATTTATCGATAGGAGGTAACTTCGAATCCCACGCACAAATCTTTGTAGAAGAAATAAAAAGTCTCAACACATCTTGGGACGACAGCACTTTCTAATTCTGTAGCCCGAGGCGAAACAAACGAGAGTTAATAAAGTACTGACAATTCGTTAATATCAGGTTCATGGACTTATCAAAACCTGTAACACGTTTGGTATCGAAAATCTAGCTTCGGTCATCGCAATTGACAGTTAACTATATTTATAAAGACCATTTGAAATTTTGCGAAGAACGTTCGTTCAATTAACGTTCAAGTAATAAATTTGAGAACGAAACTTAATATTGTAATTGAACATAAAAAACTTAAGAGCTTAGATGCCGGTCAACAGAAAAAATCGGAAAGCAGAACGCTTAATGTAACTATGATTTAAATCAAATGAAAACCAAAATCATGGACAACTTTCACATATATATTCTATTCAAGAACCAAGGAAATTCATCCAAGAGTACCTAATCTGGTCAGAATTCGTACGAGCGACCCAGTATCTGCTGCTGGCTTGGGTGTTGTCGCATATTTTGGATACGGTTTTAAACGGGTGGCATTTAAAACGGTCAGTATGTCGAATTAAATAACACTTAAAATATTGCCCACACGCGCTAGTGAAAGCTGGCGGTGCTACAAAAACCGTAGTAATTTTCGTGTCAGAACAAGATATGAGATTTAATAAGTACCAGTATTCGAAGGCGTCATGTTGTTTATTACTGTTTTGATTTAAAGGGAATTGGTTGATTTATCGTCCAAGTCATTGATGGTACTCGTATATAGCTTTACATTCGGATCTAGATACCTACATTTTTATAGTTCTATATTGCATCGTTTGCTGGACATAGGCCTTCCTTTAGAGGATTTTGCTCGTAATTTCTACTCTACGCATCTGGATTGCGGGACGCAGAACACCGCTTCCCGTACCACAATTAATTAGGTTTTGCTTAATTAGGTCGCGCCAAACCACGGTCAACCAGCGCCCGGTTTACTTTCTTCTCAAAACAGCGTTACACAGGTATAGTGTCGAAGGATGTATTTTTTCTTTGCTCCGACGCAGATAATAATAATAATGATTTATTTCATCTCCACAAACTACACAGTATAATGGTAGGTACAATCGTATGACAAGAGCGGTATGTAGGTAACATCCAAAAGGTGATGTGTTATGTAGCAGCAGTAATGAAATGTTTTTAGCCTTTTCTGGTTGGTTCGAAGTGTCTTATGTTAATAAAGGATAAATGCAAACAATGTTTATTCTTTAATTTATGATCAAAATCTAGAAATCGTGTATATATGAAATAACAATAATTCGCTTATGTTCGGATAATTATTTTCTTGATTATTCTTTTTAATTTATCAATTTTAAGTTTTTTCATTACGTATGTTTGTTGTTTCAGAGTGGAACATTAAGTGACCAAACGTCAAATGAGGGCGGAGGCGGTGGAAGCGGTCAGAGCTCGGACACAAGTAGCGCAGCGGAACCTTCAACAGATCAACTAGCTATGGAATCGTCCGAGAGAGAAACACCCAGCCATGCATACAACGGACCTCCACCGCCTGTTCCACCACCTCACAATAGAAGACAGAATCCACCACACCACCAGCCGCACCATCCATTGGGTAAATTCATAATACCGTACCATGTAACTATTCTCTGAAGATATAGATTATAAATGCTAGGGTATGTCTTATAAACTTTCATATAAACTTTCATATAAACTTTCAAGTACGAAATATGCTTGCAATGCTTGTAATTTATACAGTAAAAATATTACACAGTAGAGATGTATAATGTGTCATCATCATCATCATCAGCCTATTTCCGTCCACCGTTCCGTCCCGGCCACTGAGCTCGATCTTCAGCTCTTTGAATCCAAACGCTACCAGTCATATAATGAATATCCTTTACTATTTACAGGTATGCCAAGAATTCCTAATCATCATCCAATACATTCGAACCCTTTCGCACTCGGGCCTCCGGTTAGTCATCACAAGAATGACTTAGGACCGGGATTCAGAGGTCCACCGCCGCCCGCGTCATCCGCAGACGCGCAAACTTCCGCCAGTGACAAGGTCTTCAGTGGGGCTGGAGATGTTTGGCCAGCACCTGCTCCAGATATGCCCAAAATTGTCTCTCTAGACGTAAAATGTGAAAAAAACGCCATGCGAGTCTTTCTCAGCTTTGACAAACCGTTCTTCGGTATTGTATTCTCCAAAGGTCATTATTCAAATCATCAATGCGTCCATCTGCCACCAAACCTAGGTAGAACTTCCGCTTCATTCGAAATAGGCGCTCATGCTTGTGGCACTGCAGGAAGCGGCGATCCAAGATACAGAGGAGACGTCGCGGCAGCAGGAACTTATTTCGAAAATGTTATAGTTATTCAATACGACCCACAAGTTCAAGAAGTTTGGGACCAGGCTCGAAAGTTACGTTGTACGTGGCATGACCAATACGAAAAAGCGGTTACATTCAGGCCTTTCCCCGTTGACATGTTGGATGTAGTACGGGCTGACTTTGCAGGAGATAACGTAGGTTGCTGGATGCAAATTCAAGTTGGCAAGGGACCCTGGGCATCTGAAGTATCAGGTCTCGTTAAGATAGGCCAAACGATGACAATGGTACTAGCTATCAAGGATGACGATGCGAAATTCGATATGTTAGTACGAGATTGCGTAGCTCATGATGGTCAACGCGCTCCTATACAATTAGTCGATAGGCGAGGCTGTGTAACACGACCAAAATTGATGTCAAGATTTACAAAGATAAAGAACTTTGGAGCTAGCGCATCGGTTCTATCTTACGCCCACTTCCAGGCCTTTAAGTTCCCCGATTCAATGGAGGTACACTTCCAATGTACCATCCAGATTTGTAGATATCATTGCCCTGAACAATGTTCTGATGGTGATCACAACATTATCGCTCCACATGTAGAATATGGTCCACCACAAATTGATTCTTATCCAGTTGGAGCTGAAGCGAGAAGAGATGAACGTAGAGTAAGGAGACAACGACGTGCGAAATCTCCTGAAAAAGAAGTGGGAGTGAATAGAGTCATACGAGTAGTATCTGCTGGCGATTTAAATTTAGATTCATCTGAAGATACAGCAGCTCCTAGAGTTGTGCCAACACCGGGTCTCGTTTGCATGACGACACCAGGATTTGCGGCCACTCTCGGCGCCCTTCTTGCTACGTTAATTTGCTCATGTGCTGTGTCGGCCGTATTGTTCTTTAAATTACGCCCAATTACTACACTGAAGAAGAAAACGGCAGCGATCACGACGATAGCTCGACCACATCCGACGACGGGGCCGCATGTCATCTCAAAGAGTAGATTCTATTCGTAACAATGTCTTAATGTAATGTAATTTGTACATATTAGTGTGATGAGACTGAGTATGTAGACCATGCCAATTCAATTATATTTTGCGTGTTATCTGAATGCTCAATCTTTCTAGATGCGATTTGGAAATTTCCATTATAGTTATATTAATATAATGTTTGTTATCGAAATCTTAAATTAGTTTTAAATTCATGTGCCGTACGGAGGCTTTCTTATTTAAACATATTCCATGTAACACGTATACAAAAGACAAGCTAAGTTCCGATATTCTGTCATCACAGATTTGTTATCCAATATTTGGAAGGAAATCATATCATTCATGAAAATAGCATAATATAAATACAAAATGTAGTATTAAAATATAAATTAGTACAATCTTCTGTTACCTCTCTTCAAATATTTATATATGTATATTTTTTTGATATAGGGGCAACGGAAAACCTATCATCGTGTAAGTAACATTTAGGTAAACCGTTAGTAATAGTTTAAAGTAACTTGTCATTAGTATTAATATTATTTATTTTAGTTTAGTTTTCGATATAGTCATTACTACCTGTAATTTATTTATTATATTTTATACCACCTGAGTACCTCCTCTTCTGTTTTTAATTTATTGATTAATTGTTTTTTTTTCATTTATGACGAATTATATGAAATGTTATAGAGCTGTATAATGTTAAATACTGCTTAGTTATAAATGAATTAGTTATTTAAATAATTTATAATGGAATAAATGTATATGAATGAAACCCAAACGTGACGTACTCGTTTTTGATATAAATATTTGGATAAATTCAGCGACGAATTTGTTTGTGGACCAAAATTGAAATTTACTAACTTTCAAAACTTTAACAAAGTGCAGTGGCACTGTAGTGTAAGGTTGTAATTAATATGATATTAGTGGCAGATCTTAAGAACATCGGTTCTAATTTCAGTTCTAATAATCTAATTTCTAATAATCACTTTATTTGAGATTCAATACGAATGTTTGACGGCATGCGGTCTTATTAGACTGCATCCAGTGGCCCGCGTGTCTGACTGTGAAATGCAACAATAATATGATTATATAGAATGTAAATCTTCCACAATTAAAAGTTACTTTCTTAAAAATGCTGTATTTATTTATTACATACAATTACACTTTTAATAATTAGGCCACGAACATCTCGGTATAACAGTATTGAAAAATTGTTCGCTACGTAAATATACAACCGAGCGAAATCGGTGCTAGAAATTTCTAGAGCACTGAAAATTATCCGATTACATGTCTAATTCATAAGTCAGCATTCGCCATCAATCAAAATTTTAACTATCACCCCTATTTCAATGAAATATAAATTACATATATATAAATTATAATTATATTATTATATATTATATTATAATTATACTGCCTCGTTGGTCGTGTTTGTTGCGAGTGCGACCGCCGATCGGGAGGTCCCGGGGTCGATTCCCGTTTCGAACACTACAAAAT
>DWDW01002526.1:0-10136 GCA_018245635.1 Mimoniades versicolor eupheme
GTGGATTCAATAAAATCCGTAATTAAATATATTATTATTATTAGTAAAAACATTTGCAAAAGGGATGTTTCACAGATCCGTCGGATACTGTCGAAGTAGCTCACAAAAAACTCACACGCACATCGTGTCATATTTATCACTTCGCAGCTGTACACCTATGATCGATCCTTGATCCAAGATGGCCGCCGCCGCGCTGCAAACAGGCGGGAATCGTGCTTACGCGCACCTCCCCCGCCATAATGCAACCGGGCCGTCAATCTTCAGCATTTAAAATTTTACTCATTATTATAATATTGTGAAACTAAAACAGACAATCAAAATTAGCACGCAATGAAATGTTACGGAACGAACGTGCTTACTCGAACACGATTTTCGCTTAACTAAAATTTAAAAAACTTAACCGTATTCAAAACTTGAAAGCCATAAAACATATCTCCCCCATTATTAGTTTATGGGCTGCGACTGTTACTGGGCTATTATGTTATTTTTGTGTGTATCGGGTGTTTGTTTTGATTGTGTGCGGTGGACGGACGAAGCAATTTGTATAACCATTACAACGTTTCTATTGAGTTCGGGTACAATCTTTTATGAACTGTTCATATCCAAAATCGCACGCCTTGTAACTATTGAAACTCATTCTTTCTTTTATTTTCAGTGATGCAACGATAATAGTGCACTTCGAAAAATTTATAAAACGTTTTGTTTCATTCTTTATGTTCAATATTATGTTGTAAGATATTTTGAATGCATTTTAATATCGTTACCTGGATATCTAGGTAGAAATGTTAAGTATAATTTGAGTAAGGTTCGTTTACGGTAGTGGTCTACTTTAACCTATATATTTGTTACAAAAATTAACACGCTTAAAATATTAGTATTGCTCTATGTAATAATATTGACACAAGTTTTTCTCTACCTATACCTATGAGGTGCTAGGTGTTCATAAATAATAGTTCTAGATCTAAGATTTAGATATAAATAGATAATCCTTGTGTTTACTCGTTTTGGCAATAAAAGAATTGTTTATCGCAATTATTTATTAATAAATCAAACTAATAGGATATAACACAAAAACGTTTGGTGCAATGATTTTCCTATGGATAATTCCCCATATCCGGATTCTGTACACGTAAACATAACATATTAGAGCAAACATAACAAACTTGTTGGCAAAGCTCGTCACTCGCGGAGACGCGGACACGTTCGCATTCTCTAACTCAGACATAATATTCTTAACATGTACATAGGTACTCTAGAAATATGGCTTAAATTATGGGTGGAATGCGTAAATATATTAGTAGTTGGTTACTAAAAATATACTTTGTTAATTATGTGGATATTTTAGTGACTAAAATACAACAAAGGTAAGCAATAAAGTAAATATATAGTGGGTAATAGATAATAGTCATTCTTAAGTTTAACTTATAAGATATATGTATACCAATTGAATTTCCTAGTATTTATTCGATTTTCTAATACTATTTCACTGTAACTGATCGGTTATCATTAATTTCAGTTCTACAATAGATATCATATTACAGTTAGCAAATGCTATTTTTCATTGTCATGTCAAAAAAAGTCTAAGTGATTCCTTCTACTTAGCATTAATATAGTAGAGCAATCTCCATATTGTGCGTTGACATTAAAGTGTCCCCAAGTCTGCTCCTACATTTAATTTTAGTTTTCTGCATAGCATTATTAAAGTGTCATTTTTGTGTTTAGTTTTAGGAACTTTTTCTTCGCATGTTTTATCTAAATTAAACAAATATTCGAAACTCTATATATTTACTTTTTCCTAGCATAGGTAGAGCAAGCTTCATGTCGTACGAAACACGTGACTCACGGATACACCCGCATTCTATAATCAGCTGCTGCGAACATTCTATGTTTGGAATTCTGTTTTTTTTTTTAGAAATGTTATGTAAAAATTTATCGATAGAATATAATTTTTGTATTGAAACAACATGCATCTAAATGCAAGTAGATACATTACTATTTCAGATTTATCAATACAATATTGGCTATGAATCTGAAATTATTAAAATATGATACAAGGATGTTATTGAAATAAAACTAACAGTGATTGACAGTTTAACATGTTTCTTGAAGCATCATAGTAGTTTCTTCATATTCAACTAATTCGACTCTTTCGACTGTTTCGGATGCGTTATATAGAGCTAAGCTTAGCAGAGTGTGTGCGATGCGCCGACACTTCAGAACTAGATCTATTTTATGCTCTGTTACTATTATGTGCGACATGGTCTTTTAATTTCCATTAAGATAATTGCTATAATATTTAAATTTTAATAAACCTTGACACCCAAGACATTTCGTACCTACATAATATTATGTAAAATTAGATACAATTTAAAGACACTTATTTTACTTTGTAGACTTCTATATGTATCTGTATATTTTAATTGTGATTCACAAGAAGCACAAGTCTCATTACAAAGTGCAAAGTAGAGCAACCATCTTGGCAACTCGTGACTCTACACTATGCGGATACTTTCGCATTTCGCTCTCACAATGGTGGTATGGGTTCTGCCAAGAGAATCTATTAAAAAGGACAAAACGGGATTTCTTACACAAACAAGACTTTTTCTTAATACTGATTTTCCGGCATGGAATTTAATCTCCATTATGAAACATATAAATATATTTTTTGATTAACATTGTGCCAATGTTACTTTTTATAAAATAGATAAATAAGCATTAATGTACATAGTTTGTAGATATAATTAAAAGAAGTTAAAATTTAAATTAAATCTAGAAATAAGTTAACTGATGATCCCATTTCTTTTCATGAAGACTCCGACTGCACGGGTAATTTCCAAGTTTAGGATAATTGGACACCACTTTGTGGTTATAATGCTACTTTATAAAGAAATTACAAAATATATTTTTAAAACACAAAATACGTGCTAGATTCTTAAGCCGTAGCCAATAAGCAACTGTAGTCGGTTTAAGTAAGGATAAACTATTTTTCGATTTCTGATGATACTTTTTGAGTGAAGCAATTCGCAACAATGTTACCTCCGATTGGATGACCTCTGATGTTTCTGTTTTATAAAGAAAAAAACACAAGCGAGATGAGTGTGCACGGAATATGCTCAAGTAACCAACTAGGTAGTGATTACAATATCGCATTTCCCTTTAATAAAGGAGCATTTAAAATATTCAGCCTCAAGCGAAATTCAGTCGCCAATTTGGGAACCTGTTTAGAAATTATAGGGTCAGGTTAGACGCTGGATTGTAAGAGAGGGGAAATTACTGAGCCTACATGAACAGATATACAATGCGTTGTTATGGTTAATTAATGTTAGATCCGAATTTTTACGATATATTAGCCATTTCGTACTTTTTATTAGATACATATAATTTTTAGATTTGTTATATTGTACATAGTTATCAGTATTTCGTAGCTGGAGAAATTACATAAAGTATTTGGAAGAATATTTGAGAGATAGGTATGTAAATTGGAGAATTTGCTAACTTATAATAAAAAAAATAACTTTTTTTATGTATTATGTAACATAATATGTTACCTTTATGCAAAACAGTATTTTGCCCGTTCCTTATAAAAAGATCCGCGATCACAATAAATTTTAAATGATTTTCACAAACCAATCCGATGACCGCAGAACACTGTTTAAGTACTGTGTAGGTAGTCTTTTAAATTATTTATAGACAACAAAATCCTTAAATTAATTAAATTCTTCTAATCTATGTTTTAAGATTTATCTGTCTAATTACTTATTCAAAGCGCGCATGCACGATAGAAAAAGTATAAGAGCTAGGTAAGCATGAACCAATTGCAGCCAGAGGTTCCGTTGCGTTCAATGTTTAATTTGGTTATAATTTATTAAATATACACACAATTTACACACGTATATTCTATTAGATATTTTAACGTTTTTGTTTGATTATTTTATTTAGTAATAAAGATTGTAATGTAGTAATAAAGATTGTTTTAACTGAAATATATTTTTTTGTTTTATGAAAAATAATCAATTCACTTAAACGAAAATGTAAATTTTAAAAGGTACAGTAAAAATTGTTGGATCACTAAAATAACAGTCGGAATCGGACAGGGCAATGATAAGCTAACATACCATTATATGTATATAAATATTATATGATTATGTTTGGATTGAGGATAACATATGACTGGTGCAAGTTAGGCTTCGATATAAAGCCCAGAAAATTTGAACAAAAAATTACCAACCGTTTTGAAACATTTTCGTTTAGGCAAGGAACCCTAAAATAACCGTGGTCATAAATAAAACAGACCGAATCTCAATCCGTAGACAATTGCTTCCTTTAAATAACGTTTAAATATTAAGTACAAAACTGTGTGGTGTTTCGGGTCGAGAAAAATAATGCGAAAAAATTTTTCAACTGCACTTTTTTTTAAGTTACTTATATAAACTTACACTGTTTTTTTAAGGAATTATAATCGTATTAGTAATCTTGAAGAACAATAAAATGAAGGGGACAAGAAAAACTATCGTGAATTGGATATTTATAGGTAGTTACGCAAACCAAAGGTTTCCATGTTCTTGTACTATGGCAATCATATGACTGCTTTTTTTGTTTGTATGATAATTTGCATTTGCGTACTAATTGATGAAATGATATACGTTAATACTAGAGTTCGAAACTGATATTCATTCATTATTATTTTCTAAACATCCATTTATCGATTACCATATTTTCACAAAACCGATATCTTAAAAGCAAACTGTGATCGTACGTAATATAGTGGTTTCGTAATTGTTCCCTTTTTTTTTATTGATCTATTCATAACTAATATTATTTAACAAGGCTGATATTCTTCAATGTGTATGTTGCACTTTTTACAAACTGGGCCGGTGTTATTTTTCTGTTTGTAAATTATAATTATTGAAGGTGAGTGCGAGAAGGCGCGGGCCGGCCGGTCCCGGCGCTGTGCCGCCGCCCGCGAGCCCGCGACCGCGGCCTTGTATTGTTTTCGCGGGCGTTGCGTGAACCCCCAGTGAAATATAGCCGACAGTTCTGTTCGACTACTTATTTTAGTTAGTTTTATTTTTTAGGCCGTGTTACTTAATTTTATCAAGTCGCATGAGTTATGGCGGCCGGACCACACGCGCGCCGCTGTAATTACAATGCCCTAGTGGAGTTTTGTGTTACGGAAGGCAGATACCGGCTAAGCCTTATGGGAACGGTGTAAATTGTTTTCAACAAGATTGTCGTTTCCAAGTCCAATTGGATGCAACGTAATTTATTTGTACATAGTTATTATTCAATATTAAATTTTTCATGTGTCTCTTATACGATTCTGTTCAGAAAAAATGTTGTAGTCAGGAGGTTGTTGTGTTAATATTAAATATACAAAATGTTTGTTAGTCGGATGGTGTATTAATCTTGTAGGCTTATGAAATATTTTATTCTTTACATTATTGCTATATTTCTCAGTGTTTAATTTATGTGTAGAGTTTTTTTATACCTACTGGTACAGCAGTAAAACCTAAGCTTTCTCGGTGGTATCAAGGCTTCATTTTAAAATCGTTTTACCTATAGGTGTTACCTTTATACCTACGGACCTGCTGATATTTAGGAAATTATGATAACGACAACTATTTTTTGTTTTCAGTACATCATCAAGATCGAGTGATTACAAATCATATGTTGGATGGTGAAACTCAAGTTAATAATAATGCGCCCAAACTAGATCGGGCCGTTGACCCGGGCGGGCGGAGCGGCGCGGGCGCTCCGGGCCGCGAGGCGCTAAGATGTTGCTCGCTGCCTGACATCGTACAAGATGCACTACATCTACGAGTACTCTACTATAAGTTCCTTAATTACAAAAATATCGCTGTTAAATTAGTAAGCTTCGTGCCGATATGTTCGATAACTTATCACATTTCCAAAAATCATTATAATAAAATTTGAATAAAATAGCGTACACGCAGTTTTATAGCTTTTTTATTGTAAGTAATAAATATACATAAACATATCGTAATGCATAATGTTGTGCAACTAATATTTTTCCAACTGTTTTGATTATTTATTTATTTCCTTGAAATATTGTTTTACATCATATTGCAGTAAAATAATAACGAATGGATTTACACTACATGCATTCAACAATAAAAAATATTCCGAAAAATGACATACTCAAATAATGAAAAGTTAATAATAATGTTAGTAGTTTATCAAATGTTCGTTAAACTTTTATGAGCAATAAAATATTAATTATTGTATAACTACTTTTAATACAAACATAAAGGATAGTACCTAATATTTAAGTACCTAAGTAGTTATACAATAATTAATATTTTATAACTACTTAGGTACTTAAATATTAGGTACTATCCTTTATGTTTGTATTAAATGTGTTTCGATCGACCATAATATAAAAAATAACTCATTTTATTAACTTCAGTGATAACCTTAAATATCTATGTAGTCTGCTGAATTTTTACGAGTGTTTTAACTTAAGCACAACTGTTAAATTACAAATATCTAGTGTTTAATAATCTCATTATAAGTAATATTAGAACAGAATAATATTCATATTTAAACCATCGATCTGGTCGTGCAATTTTATATGTGGATGGTTTAAATGATTAAATTTATATGAGCACATACATATGTAGGTTTTTGTTTAATTTTACTTTTCTAGCTAATATGTATATATGTATGTACATATGTACGTAATATGCATTTTAAGATTCACCTAGACATGAATATATTTTTATCTCCATAATACATATCTATCTACCTATTATAAATATAAGAAATTGTGGCAATATACATATTCTCAATATATCGGACTTTGTGTGTCATTCAACTTTAAGTCGGTAGATAACTACAGAAATAGCCACACCTACTGTGGAAAAAAGTAACACCGTATCTTTTTAATGTACATAAATTGAATAAATAGGACTTCAAGTTGATTTCTTTAATTACTGTTATCTTGAATATAATTAATATGTTATTATTAATATTTTTATTTATGATTATAGCCATTATTCCACAATAATAAAGACAAACCATTAATTGCCTTATACATGTTTAAGAAACAAACTATACGCAATATGAATTATAGAGTTTTTGTTAAGTAATATTAAAATAATTTCAACCTTTTCGACGTTTTTTCTACCATTCAAGTTTTTTACTATTTATTTGTCAATACCAATTATTTTCAATAAAAATGTTATTTTCGTATGGTTTTATTATTACTATATTAAACCTTATATGAGGGAACTAGAAGTAATTTATTTTTTAATAAATCAGGGCAATTAACTGACAAATGTTTCTTTTACATATTAAATTATACATAAATGTAAAGACATTGCTTAACATTTTTGGTGTTCGAGAGACTGTCAATTCAAATAAGAGTTGAAATGTCTCCTGTGCGTCATGGCACAATCCAATTGGGATGGGTTACATTTTAGAGGCTCTACATTCGAAAGTATTTCTACGGTGATTTAAGTTCGTACGCACCGTTAATTAGTTACTTCGTAACTTTTACAAGACACAAATGTTGAAGTAATTGTTGTAGGATAATTCATCTAAAAGCTAATAGAATATTTTTGTAATAAAATATTTTCGATTTAATTCTCGTCATATTATTTATTGCATGTAGAGCTTATAAACGATCTTCGTACTACTAAGGTAGAGATAGTCGTAACTTAAATCACTTACCTGCTATAGCCATCCAGGGGTAGAAGGTGTGATTGGTGGGTTGATGTTGTACTGGCTGCGCTGCTGCAGCTGCTCCTGGAAGTGCGCACTGGTTCCCCCAGGGCAGAGCTCGACCGGGGCTCGACGACTCGCTGTACCGGGCCTCAGGAGTGCATGCTGCAGGTCTCACTAGTGCTCCCAGACTAGAGCCCCAGGCTTCCTTGCCTCCATAGCCGTTCTGCTGTTCACTACCAGATTTCGAACAGTCTGCCTTAGCGTACTGTTGCTCTCCTGCGTAAAGCTTGCAGGCGGCTGCCACCGACGCGTCGTACGGCGAGTCCTGCGGCCGAGGCTGGTGCAGTGCGTGGGGCTGTGCGTACGTCAACCCTAGTGGGAACCCTCGGTACTGGTCGCCACCGCCGCCGCCCTGGTGCACCCCGTGCGCCCCGTAGAAGCCGCCTTGCTCGAAGTAGGAGTTCATTGTGAACGGTCACCGACACTAACGTCACTCAGTTAGAGAACACTTATGTCATCGCGGCCCCCCGCGCCGTGATAACGCGACCTCCGCCGTCACTCCGAATGCGGACCGAGTGAATATTAACTTTATTAATTTTATTGGCTATTAAACGTCACTCGAGCGTCATAATGGGCTTCGTCGGCGATAAAGGCCGGTCGACGTGTGTTTACTTTTTACGATTATTTTACGAGTGTGAGGCGCGTGCCGCGGGTTTTACGAGTTTTTAAGCGGTCCCGCGTGCGGCGACGGCCCGTCTCGTGCGGTCACGTGCGAGCGGTTAGTGCTGTTTCAGTTTTCAGTGGACATGTGTCGAGACGTGCGTGCGTCGCGAGCGAAGTTTGAGATCGCGTGCGGCGGGAGCGCGACTGTGTGCCGGACGACCGGCGCGGCTCGGCTCACGCAGTCTACTGAGCCGCACTGAGCGGAGCGGCCACGCGCGCCGCCCCGCGCCCGCTTGCGATCGCAACACCACCGTACGTTCCGTCCCCTTTTCGCTAACACTATAAATATTATCAGTAACGCTCTCTCTTCCCTGTCTTATCACTCCTCCTGAAGCACGTGGTTGGCCTCTCTACACTTATCAACGCTACTAGCCCCATGCGTCTGTCCAAGAGACATAATATCCATTTATATGCAATAATATCATTAGATGACCTTTTTAATGATCTCTAAAAATATATAGGATATTTAAGTACTTATTGTAATTGACTATTAAAATTACGCCAACAAAGCTGAAGGTCTCGTATTAGCAAAAAACAACGACAAAAACCTAATAATGATGTTGCCACTGAAAAGTTAAGCCGCACAGTCGTAAACTCATAAACGTACAATTAGTGAAACGGGCCAGTAAAGAAAAGATTTTACAACCACTCCTCGGTCGGGCCACAATGAGCGCGCAGTATCGTAACAAGGTGCTGAATAGAGTGAGAAGTCGTAAAGATGATTATTATTTCTTCTACTACCTGTTTTTACGAGTGGTGTTTCTATCTCACTCGCACCACGCGTAGCGTCGCTCGCCGAGGTGGGACAGTGAACTATTTGTAGAACGCGTGTAGGGCCGGCGGTGCGGAGTGACGTATAGCTGTCTCTGTCGGGCGCAGTGTGGCGCGTGCAGACAAGCCTCACTATCGAAGGGTAAACAATGGCGCATTATCGCAAGAGCAGTTGCGTCCAAATGAAGTCATCAAACGAATGAATGGCGAGAGCCTACCAGGAGACAGGCTCGCATTTTTATTGCACACTCTTTAAACAAATATTTGCCGATAAGAGCACGGTTCAGTTGACCATATTTTATAGCGCGTAATTGGTCAATTTAAAACTAGAAGTCATTTCCTCTGCAAGATTTTTTCCGGCAAGAAATCTCAACTGCGTACGTGGAATCAATTTAGTATTGTGTTGTTTTGTGGCGTTTGTTAGGTCACTTTACTATGTCAAATGAATATGTTGAGAGATATTTGTGTCAAATACATGAATAATTTATATCTTTGTAAGTCGGCTTAGAAATATTTTATGTAATTGATTAAGAAGATTTTCGTCGTAACTTATAAGTATGACCAAGTTGTCACGGCAGTTTATAAATATTTGCATATAAATGTCCGATGAGATCAATCATAGACAGTATCCTGCCGTGAGGGCGACGTTTTCTACCACCTGCCATTTTCTAATCGAAAAATGATAAATACCTAATAGAAGTATTCCATTTTGTCGCACAAATAGGCAGAACTTATTGATATTTAAGAAAAAAACTTATCTCAATAATAAATCTATAGCTATCAGTACTGCATTGTATTTGTCTTGCCAACGTACGATACAGAGGTAAACAAACTCTAGGTAGAGAAATTAATGTTTTTAGAAACATAAAAAATTATTTTATTTTTCTTTGAAAATCGACCTAGTGATCGTTAACATTAAATTTAAATTTAAAAAGGGAAGCAATTTGAAGAAGAAA
>DWDW01002527.1:0-10136 GCA_018245635.1 Mimoniades versicolor eupheme
AAGGATAACCATATTATATAGATATAGTCATGCAAAACTTATATAAAATGAAACGTGAAAACAAAAGTTCATTTTATATAAACGTGTCATGTTCTAAACAAGCTATTTTAGTTTAACATGTCGCTAAAATAATATCACAAGAAGACACTTATACTTCAGTTCTCCTATGCATTCTAATCCACATATAATCAGGCACTCCTATAAGCAACGTTGCATAAGCATTTCGTAGGTGTAGAAAATGTTCTCTGAAGGCGCGTGAAGTCTGCCAAATCGCGCTTGGAAAGGGTGGCAGACTATGGCATTAACCCTCTCATTGTGACGTGAAACTCGTGTTCCATCAGTGGAACGATAAACTAATGAGAAAAAAGACGTACATGGTGAATTTTAGGACGCGTGTGAGCTTGCTATTAATCCAGCTATAGGCCAAATGCTAGCCGGGTAAATATGATAAATGAAACTGGATACATCATGTTATAACGTCATGTTTATCAATTCAGTACACAATTCTCATTCTTAAGATTACATTCTTTCGATAACGAGAAACTCAATCTGTTAGTTCAAAATAAATCCACACAGCAATGATAAATGGTTTAGTAAAGTCTCGTAAAAAAAAATTCGCATTGTAACGAGAATAAAAATGCGTTACCAATTTGCATTACACCAATTCATACAACGAAAATAGTATATATTTATACGAGCTAAGAAATTTGGACACAAACAAATTAACGGTTTGCGATTTTATAATTTTTTTATGTTCGTAGTGAGTGTGTGAATTCACCTTTATTTCCATATGACATTTAGTGAGACCGTTACACGGGACAGTCGTAAATATGTTATGACTTGATACACGATTGTACGATACGAGTTGGCCGCAGAAATAACTGGTCGACAAACAACATAGAATTACCTATGCCTATATTACATTATCGGCATGTCTAAGTGTCGTGCTGTGTACTTAGATATAGGAGGGATGTTTGCCCACATCACCTACGCTGGGCATACGGGTTGGGGATCGCGTAGCATTGCCAATGCTGCTGTCTGTCATGGCCAAGGCATATAGCCTAAACTAACCGACCCATACCGTAATCTACTAGCATATTTATATAGGTACATATATGTATGTATGACTATTGAATATTTAATGGGTGCTTATATTAATGATTATATGTATTATACAACGTTTATGTACAAATTTAAATTACGTACCTATGTTTTTTAGTACATCGCTACTAGCTATACGATATCGCCAATCGTGGTGAGTAAATATGTATTTTTAAATAAAAATCATCTATGTAAGGACACCTAAAGTAATTTTTATTTTTATGTTAAAATGAGCATTTACTTATCAGGTTTAGAGTATTACAGAATATATTAAATGCATAAAATCGATATATAATCGAGATATCGATATAGAGTCGACTATTTCGTCAAAGTATCCTTATTCGTTATTTATACATACCTACGTGCCGTTTTATGTGTGTATTGTTCCAGAGTTTAACAAATATATCGATATATTTAAATTCGATATACATTATACATATATACATATTATATCAGTTGATTATGCAGCGTACGAACTTACCTGAAACAATGAAAATTTGTATATTAGACAAAATGAAAACAATTAAAAAAAAATTCAATGTAGGTATGCATTATGTATAATTAACACAAACCGGAAAAAAGTATTCAATACCTATGTATTAATCTATATTAATATTGCACCAGTAAAACATGATCTAATGACTACATAAAGCCAAGGCTATAGCCGTCAACCTACTATGCCTAGAGATGAGGTACAGTCTAGCCGTAAAACTGTAGAGTCGAAGTAAATTATTATCCTGATCAAAATCATGTTGCATGTTTTTGAAATATCATCAAATCTAGCGATAAAGTTTATCGATTAAAATCTAAGGATGACAATTATCGTACATGCAAATTGTTGTGGATCCGACGCATATTTGAAAGATTTTCATTGCATTCAAAGTTTGACAATATTTCTAATTTCTGTATATCGAACTGTACATTACGTTGAATTTCAATATATTAGTGAAGTGGTAAATTACTATGTATACAATTTCAGCAGTTTTTCAGCGGGTTGTTAACACAATTGTCAGGTCAAAGTATTGAAATAAAGATCGTATTCTCTTCTATGTATAATGCGCGCACTGAAAAACAGATTCAAACTTCGAATGATTAAGTCAAATGGGAATACACGTGTTCTACGATTCGAGGCTAAAAAACCATATGTCACGAAACCACGTGACTTCTGCGCGTGCGAACCGTCCATAATATTCATATTCACATATAAATTCCACTGAGGTAATTCTCTTTAAAGTCTTTCCAACTGGCCTTGCGAAGGGTGAACAACCCGCCATCTGCACTAATAAACCAAATGAAACTGTCCGTTTGTTTTTAAAATATGGGTGACGGTATAAATAGTTGTGCGTCGCTCGCCGCGTGGAATAGTTTCGGATAACAGGAGAAAAGATTGTAACATGATTGGGTCTTGTGTTTTTCTCTTGTCTCCAATTGTTGCAAAGACGAGTGGTTTTCTAAGTGGAACTATTCAGAACGGTAATAGATGCGGCCACCGAGGAAGACCAGGATTCACCGGTCTTCGCCAAATAGGTCAGGTGCTGATGGGACAGTCAAAAGTCACAAAGACAGCAAACAGAGTGCGTGTCTCCAAAGTGTGAAGATTATTAATGCTCTTTACCTATTCTGAGGACGGGACCTGGAGAGGTTATGTAACGTAACATCACACCTGTAATCCCAAAAAGTTAGGCAGAGGAATGTAGAACACTCCCACGTTCATCAGATACGTTTATGTCCCACTATGGAATAGGTGGTGAGCTTATTGCCATGCACCGGGCACATATACAGACTCAGAGCCACAACTAGAAAATCTAAATTAGACAAATCCAGTAGTTCCCGACCCGGGATTTGAACTCACAAGCTCCCGATCAGCAGTAGCGCTTGTAACCAACACGACGAACGAGGCAGTCTTTTATAATGATAATAATTTAGAAATAAGATATGTTGTGCACTCAATTGGTCATAATGAACTTAGTGCCTTATCTTTATTATTAAATATCATAATTTGAGGCAATAATTAATTACGTTTTTCGAAGGCATGCACGTACTCTCTCTTGTTTATAAGATCACCAGGATATCTGTAAGTTTTACATATTGGAATGGTATATTTTGAAAGTAAGTAACTGATTAGCAAAGTATTATCAAAATTGTTAATATTAATCTACAAAAAATTGTAGTTTTATATTTATAATCAATTAATTTTAACAATGGAAATTAAATGGGAAAAGTCAGACAAGTCCAAGTGTAAAAATATACATACGAAAAACACAAATAAAACTATGAAAAGTAGAGTTACGATTGCCTTTTGATAGCAACTTTACGATTGTAACACTCATTTTTATTTCGAAGCGTCTGCGTGAATCAGTTGGTATGGAATTTTTTGATATAATATATACCTACCATTCAGACCATTGTATGTATATTTGTACACAACTGTTATGTAACATTAAGCTGATCATAATAACGTAACACCACGCCTGTTAACCCCGAAAAGGTACGCAGAGGAGTGTAATACACTGTTACATTTTACTAGTTACGTTTCCCCATCTTTCCAGACTCCGAGCCACTACTAGAAATTTCAAGTTGGAAAAATCCAGTAGTCACCGAGGTTCAGATCGAACCCAGGCTCTCTCGCTCGGCAGTCGCGCTATCAACCACTCGTCCAAGCGCGCAGTTGTCGTCATCAGCATATGGCTTGATGATAAACTTACATTGATACATATCTTCACACCGGGTACTTCACGGGGCAGCCAAACATTATATACGATGATATAATTATAATATTACATCAATAAAATATGAACGTGATGCATTTATCCATAATCTCAGCCTCATTATGTTACAGCAGCGTACTATACGGCGCACATTTCGAGCGCATAATTGAGCGATAGCCGGTCGCCGACCTCGCGAAACTGACGCCGCGCGACCACGACGTAGATAGCGACGACGCGATCACGTTCTGCTAAATTTCGACAAAACATGGGCGTTACGTAACGTTTCGTGATGTTTAATGTTCGTCGAATATATTATTTATTGTAAGACAGCGTGAGTAGTTGTGGGATTTGGTCCGCCATTTTTATTCGATGCTCGATCTAATTGTAAGTTGGATGATTTAATAAATTTATAATATTATTATCATTTGATATAACAAGTATTAAAAAAAGTGTCAAGTGTTGATGGCAACAACATTAATGTGTTGAATGTATTGTTATCACCTTTTTGTAAAACCCTTAAAATTCACCCAATAATATAGTCATTCTAATTTTATAATTATTATAGAAAAAAAAAAAACTGACTCAAAATTCAAATTGGCAATCTGTGTACCTTATAAGGAACCATCACACGAGTACCACATGACACTACCTCAAAACACAATTGGACGTGTAGGTTCGAAAATTTCTCAAACATTCACCAATACTTTCCCCATGTTAATGTGTTCACATGATAATTAGGTGGGAGGGTAAATATGTACGTATGTACGTACGTACAATGTCATACATTCCCTATTGTGACAATACCGTATTGGGTATAATGTATTGTACGTTTGATTCCTACAAACACGATGTACCTGACGTAGGTTACGGGTTAAGTTTGTGGCATGTACGTTTAGTGGTAGGCGTTTAACTTTGATTGATGGGTTCACTATTATTACTTCACTTTAGTATTGTACCTAAAAAATAAGAACGTAAAGGAAATTATTTTTTTGTGTGTTGTTTTATAAAGGAAAGAAAACGAAACGACATGTGACAAAAATTTCAGAAAATTGAAATAAAAAAAAAATCTATCAGCGTTCTGTCTATAAAATCATAGCTCTATGGTACACGTCATATAAGAATTACCAATGTATGTACACATATATAAAATTTCTCCAAGCGAGGTAAAGAGTTATTGACGTTCAGGCGGACTTTTTCCCAATTAAAGCGGACTGGGTAATTATTTTCTAGATGACTCAACCTATCCATAGCCATAAGTTCCGAGATACACTTTCTAAGTAAGAAATTAATTTATTTTTACCGGGAACGAAGTTGATCTTTAATAGATAGCGCGTCCATGTGGCGGTTAGTGTTACAGGGTGCGGTAGACGTCTTGGTGATGAGCGGAGCGATTTAAAAAAAAACGTTTCAGTCATCATTCAACATCAAACCTATCGTTCCTCTGCTGGGCAAGGATCTCCTCTCATGAAAAAGGGATCAGATATTTCAGAGGATTTTCACATTGGGTCTTTGAATCTGTTATCATGAAAACGTGCATATGATATTAAATATATGACGCCCAAGACAAAAAAATTAAAGTTCCTCTTACATACGCTTGTTGTTAAGATGTGGGCAATTATGCTTGTTTGTGTCAACTGTAGTTATTGTAGGGCGCGCTTTCGTTGTGATTATAAAAGTAGCATCGTTGATTTGTGTATTATTATAACATAATGCATAAGGAACATTGAAATTTTTCAATCATTTTAAATGAAACGACTTTCCCAAATTTATTCATATGCATATTTCAAACATGAATTTAACTTAAATAATTTCCCGCTCACCGCTGCGCCTTGTAGCGTGTTAGCACCAACGTAACACAATACTGGCCGAAGCCCGACGCGCCCTGACGTCCACTAGATCGCGGCAAATCTTGACGGTCGATAAAAAAATAAAGAGATCGTACATTGTGTGAGGTTGCCTAGACAACCGGGTTTCTTATATTTTTTAGTCGTACTAGGTTTTCTAGCCGCATCTATTTTCATAAACTTCCTTTTGTATTGTTGACGTGATGAAAGCAGCGTGTGATGCAACTGGCTGATGGGTTGTGGAACATTTATGTGGCTGGCCCTGGGTACCATTGCTAAACCTATGTCTAGTGTGAGGTGATTATAATAAGTTGTGTTAAGCCCTGATGGTGTGGTTGTGTTCACGTGTATACTAGGGTCTACCCATTCAGTCATCGGGAGTAGCAATGCGTCTGCTACCAACTTCGAATTGGATTCGTTCTATTCGAAATTGGTTATTCGAAAATTGTAACACGTAACAGCTTTTGAGATAGTAGTTATAACTTATTCTCTGATCGTACAATGCCTCTATTAATGTTATGTTACACTTTTAGTGGGCTCTGGGACTATAAGACTAGGTATTAAGTTAATTTAGGAAAAAAGAAACATTAAAATTTCCGTGACAGTACCTGACATTTATATGTTAGGGTGTACGTTAGGGTAGTCACAATAAAAGTGGAAATCCTTAACGAATTTTAATAATTATGTTTTAATGATTTCATAATTGTCACTATGATTCATTATAATATGTTAATAAAAAAATATTTCATGTAAATTTTTTTCTTCATCATTTCGCACTTGGCCGCAGTAGCCTTATGGCCTTAATTGTCTAATTCTGAGATGAGACCCGGTTTTCAACATTCGACCGATAAAAAGGGTCGGAAAAAAAAAATTCGCACGTTTAGAAGTACTAGTATATAAATATAACACATTGACAGATAAGTCCCACTTATATCTATTATTATAGGCTTTGGCGTTGCTTCAACAAATATTTGGATAAAGGCACCTATCGAAGCGTCCAGATTTAGAAACCTATCTATTAAAGTGTGATAAATTTGTTTATTTCGCGTTTAGCGACGCTAACTTCACGATGACCCTTTTTGAACAACCAAAAAACAATCTTACCTGCATATCTTAAAAATCAAAATCGTTTGCACAACATAAGCATCAATAACAACGTGTAACTTCCATTACACTTTTGACATATTGCTTGATCTTCGACACCAATCAAGCGATTTACCAATATATAATTCGAATAAAACACTAAGGACAATTTACGAGTTCATTGAGCGTTTACTTAGATAAGATTATTTCATTCACATTGATAGACGGTAATGTATACGTAGCTATGCGACACGGTCGTTATTAATACAGCGGGTTATAGGTTATCGGGATACTGCATAGATCTGTCAGAAGCGACAGTTACCATGTCTGGTGTAATGTAAACCGTTTCCATTAATATGCAGTAGGGAACTTGTTTGTATTTTTATTGTTTGAATTTGTATTGTCTCTTAGTTTGTTTGTAGCTGATTTGCGATATTGGATATTATCTGTGATCAGTGAAAAGGTAGATTCCTAATATATACAATTAGGAAAAGCATATTACAAAAGAATTCAAGGCTTTTTTTTATTGATAGAAGTATTAAGGCAACTCAGATCGATATTGTTTCGCCTGAGTTCTCATTATTATAATACGACCCTTAATAATAAGATAACTAATTAGAACTGCACTGAGTAAGTATACGCATAAGGTAAAAGAAAATCGTAGTTTCAAATCTCAATTTATAAATCTGTTACAAATACTTGACGCATGATATTTGTCTTATATATGATCAATCTACATGCTTGTATCCTTACACCTTCCACCATATTTAACTTTTCCTAATCCAGCAAAACGTGGCAAAATGTCCAGATTTAATATCATGTCCTAATATAACAAAAAAACCCTTTAAAGCATAATTAGTTCAACGCAAAGGTCATAAAGCGGACAAACGAGTTACACTTTCCGACCTTTCGAGAGTCAACGCGCTGTATATAGGATCATGAAAATAACTGAGGATGCAATAAAAAGAGTTGTAACATTTTGTAACAACGATAAGGGGGTTGTTTAGCCCGAATTCAAATAAGGGTCCCTTGATGAAGTGCAGTGGTCAATTTAAAAAATGACGCGGTCAAAGATTTTGGGTAGCCCTTTTATTGGATACATTTTTTTAAGCCCCAAAACCATCTTCTACCTCAAATGACAGTGATCATTTGAGGTAATTTACCTGGACTTTGTAAGCTCTTTGTATTTAAATATATTCTCATCGGGCCAGGTTCATTTCGGGACAGAAAAAGCACATGGAACATACTCGTAATTTCAGCTGGCTTCTTCTACATTCGTTACTCTCATATACAAGAGTGGGAAATGCCAAATGCCAATGCCTTTGTTCATTACGTTTGTATTTGCTATTAAAGTTCTAGCATTAACTCGTCTATGACGTCGATATTGGCATAGAGTTTTCATTCCATACCAATTTTTACAGGAGGAGCAGAACTAATCCGCTCATGTCATCTTGAAGTGATGTAAAGAGACCACGCAGTCACTCTTAGACATAATTAATATTGAAACACCTGAAATTTTGATCTTCTGTGCATCGGTTAGTATAGCCAAAATGTTTGTCCCATTACATGTTCGCAGAGTTACATTCTATGAGACACTTCAATCTCTATGTTGCTTTAATTAGAAACAAAATATTATTAGTTAATACAAGAATACAGCACATACTTAATATATAGGGTACAAGGTACTAAGCAATGAGAATTTCTCTACATGTTGGCAACCCTAATTCAGCCCCTACAGATAAATGAGCTTTGATATTCATGAGCGAACTGAACCTGCGAGTAGATAATTTATAGAGGGTTAATATTTAAATTTCCATTATTCGTGAGTAATGGAAATGTGAATATTTAAGGCAGAGAGTGATGAGAGTAAGAGCTAACGCTTTTCCTCATCACGCAATAAAGCTTTACGGTACAGTTTAGATATAATTATGGAGAACTAAAAGACATTTAAATACTCTTCCGATATTATTACATAAGATTGTAAAACTTAGATATTTGTACCAAGAGTATGCTGAAGTTTAGGCTATCGTTATATCCGAACAAAATTTTAAGCTAGTTAATTTACTTCCTAAGTAGGTAATAAAATAACTTTCCCTAGCTAGCAAGCTTAGCTAAGCAATTTAGATTATCTGTTTTCGTGATTGTTGGTAGAAATACCTAGTAGAGTAGGTAGGAGGTAGGAGATAGGTAGGGTACCTATATTATTTATCTGCAAACACAAAAAAATCATTTAATGTTTAATATCGAAAGTAATTTTGTCTCCTCTGAAGATTATTTACTCTATTATACGCCATCATACCTATTAAAAATTCGAGAGATAAAATATTCAATTACGTGGTTAAGTCCTCTCACTTCGGGGTCGGTGGCATTTGAATACGTTTCAGCAGAACGAAATTTCGTTTTAATATGCATAACAACGAAGGCTAATTTTGCAAATGACCGCCAAATTATGTTTAAACACACGTCTGCCCTCGTCAGCGGTCAGTTAGCGTTTGAGATGCGGAGCGTTCGAAATTCAAACGCGTTGATCGCACGCTATTGGTGGTCGTGATTTGGTGCCTACCCTATGATTATATGAGATGAAGTTATCAAATTTCGAAACAGAAAATTGTGGGCTCTGCACTCTCGCTTTCGTCAATGTTTACTTTGCGTGGCATGTAATTTTATTGAGCACGATTAAGACGTCCGTCTTCATGCAAACTGTGGTAGGGACTCAGGGACGCTTATCGGCAGCATACATATAATTAACTTGTGTTTTAGGCTCGTTCAATATTAACATAATTGCTTTTAAACATTCAAAAATCGTGCATTACTCTTCATTTTCGTGTAATACTCTTTTATCAGCACTAAAATAATCATGTCGATGTTGATGCGACATAACATTAAAAAGATAATGGCGACCTTTAAAATGCAAACGACTATTAAGGTCCACTTTTATACGTTCCCATGGCGAACTGCATTTGATTATAACGCAAAATTAATAGCTTCTAAAACAATAATTAGTTTTATAAAGCTTTAATTTTTATATTTTGATACATTAAATTTTAATGTAGTCATTAAAATATCCTTAAAATAATATTCAGTTTAATCACGTTGGTTGGTTAACTAATGGTCGGTTTTTTCCCTTAAATTTGATATGTGCCAGGTAACCAAGCACCAGACTTCTTATAATATAAAAAATACAAAGTAATAGAAACTATCTAGTTCTAGTTACTATTGAAGGTAGGAAGCAAATACCATGAGCTGATGGCGAATTGTAATTTCATACGTCATCGCGCGCTAATTTATGTTAATCGATTTGTCGCGCCTCGTGCCGGATACATGTGTCGTTATCACGGAACAATTTTTTATGTATGGCAGTAAGCTCACCACCTATTCCATAGTGCGACGTAAATGTAAC
>DWDW01002528.1:0-10134 GCA_018245635.1 Mimoniades versicolor eupheme
CTGCCTCGTTGGTCGTGTTGGTTGCAAGTGTGACTGCCGAACGGGAGGTCCTGGGTTCGATTCCCGGGTCGGACACTACTAAATTTTCTAATTTAGATTTTCTAGTACTGGCTCGGAGTCTGGATATGTGCCCGGTATATAGCAATAGGCTCACCACCTATTGTAACCACCTAATGTACTACATTCCTCTGCCTACCTCTTCGGGGATTACAGGCGTGAAGTTAAAAAAAAAAAAAACGACTTAGGTGCTTTGTTGGGGCTTTCTTACTATATGGTGAAATTGAAGTAATCGTCACTCAATTGCGTGAAAAATATTTGATATGAATACGGACGGACTACCTTACTTGTTATTTTTTAGTAAAAGTTTATAGGAATACGTGTTAGAATTTTTATCTTATAATTTATTCTTCCTTCTGGAATGTACTTTTTCATTAACGAGCGAATAGTAACTATTTAAAATACTCTATATTGTCATGTGAAAGAATTTAAGTCAAGTAGGTTCTTTTTTTGTGACTAATAATAGATTTAAAGTTCAATGCCTTTTATACAGATAGATGTTTGCATTTTAACCACAATATTTGTGGAAAATTCCATTTGTACGGTGGCGGGAGCTAAAGGAAAACTACCTTGAACTTTTAATGCAATGGTACCTAACGGAGGCTATACTAAATATTGTCATAAAAACGAGGTTCTCGGTTTTTTAGTTAGTAGCAAAATTGTTGGAGTAAAATTTTATTATGTAGAAGATTTTACGGTTACAATAAGTAAATAATAACAGTAATAAGAGCTTAATTAATAACACCTAAGTAATACCTAAATAACACCTAACTCACTATTACTGAATGCCTCCACGAAAATTAAATCATACCACTGTAAATTTGTTAATAATCAAAGGGAGTGTTTAAAAAAATATTTTGTTAACCGTAATATACTATAGTATAATACTTAAGTCCAAACAGAAATTGGTTTAGTTTCGAGTACCTACTTACTGCAGTGTTTAAGTTGTAGCGTAACTGTAGTGCACGTGAAAGTACCATATGAATCATATATATGAAGTCAATATGCATACATGACACCATGTATTTTTACTAGATTTGTTTCTTAGATGAAATTATGATTGAAAACGCACAATAAAATTAAAAGAGAGTCGAACCCGGTCTCAGCGTGTGGCGCACCCTATGGGAAATTTAATATCTATTGTGTGACCGCTCCAGTAGACGACGCTGTAAGATTTGAGAAAAATAATGTAATCCTAACATATTGTAATGCTTAATATATATTGTGAGTCATTACAATAAAAGTAACTAATAATGCTAAATGACACCTCTACTAATTAAAAAGGAAATATGTATTTTTGTTTGTCCATTTTCAACAAGGTGGCAAATCATATTCAATACGCCTCTATTTGTGGCTCGGAACGACGAATACTTGGACATTTGATAAAGGATTCGATTGAAATTCTTTGTTCTTTCACTAAATTCCTAAATTGTGTGATCTAAATATAAAACTCAGTGTCATTGACTACTGAACGAACAGGCCGAGGCTTTCGATCCAAATATTCACGGTAGACAGGACACGGTAGACTATTGAATAATATATAAATAGAACAAAATTATGTATGCACTTTGAATATATGTTAATCCAGGTTTAAGCGTCGCACTGGGCACTCTTCGCACGAACGTGGACGCGAAGTTGGAGACGCGCAGCAAGCTCGCAGGAATGTTCGCCAGCCAGATCGGCAAGGACATCATGGAACTTATACTGGACGTAAACAAGTTGCGTGAAGAAGTTGTGGTAAGAACTGTACTGTGTACTGTTATAAATTTACCCTTATAAAAATTCAAAATTATCTAAAAAAAAATTTTTGCGGTATCGTTAAGGAAATATTAAAATAACAATTTTTTCAAATAATTTTTAAGTTATCTATGAAATTGATTTTAAACACAAGACATTTTTTATTGTCTTGACGAAACTGTATTAAAAATACCCATCTTTCTTAAAATTGATCCAATCTTTTGGGAAATGTCGTTGTTGAAACATTTTGATCAAGATATTCATATTAAATAACTCACCAATTATCCATTTAATACATGAAGTTAAAAATTAGCTGGAAGATACAGGAATGGCCTACAAAGTCAACTTTCTGTTTTATCTTTACGCTCGTTGCGCCCGCTTCCTCGAAGCGATAAGCAGCTGAGTGTAGTACACTCCCGTGATCGACCCGTTAAATTTTACATTCTATCATGCAATAGGTCAGCCTATTGTCTTTCATCAGGTACCAATTACACATATGTATTTAACCGTAATATCACTCTTGTAACCGCCGAAGAGGTTGGCAGAGGAGTGTACTACATTCCAAAGTTTCACCAGTTTCATTACACGTGTACCCGTGGAATAAGTAGTGAGCCTATTATCATAAAAAGGGCACAAAACTTAATAGTACCTACACGAACTGGCGATCGAACCCAGGACTTCTCTATTAGCTGTCGCGGTTGTAATTACTTCAGCAACGATGCACTCATTACATTTTGTATTGTAAGAAATAATAATATCATCTAGAACAAGATTTTATTGAGTTTGTCCTAAGTTATTAGTACAGTTGTCATGAAATCAAGTTGTTGATATATTCTGTAGTGTCTACTGCCCGAATTTCTTCATTAACACATTTTGTTCTCTGGGATAATACTCTTAATAGATTGAATTATGGAATATGTGCATTTCATATACATATTCAGTTGGTTTTGACATCTAAATTACGCCATAGTGTAAATGATGTAAAATACATCGACAACTTAAAAGCAAACTCTCTAGGATAACAAAAAAACATGGTATTATTCGCCCAACGTAATATTTATTTTCTTTTTTTTTACAAGGAAATATCATGCGATTTTTTTTAGTTCAATGTAATATTTTTATCTAATTATGCTGTTGGACTTTTTATATAATACTATTAGCATATGGAACAGCTCTTAAGATGGGGGTGAGGGGGGCCGGAAGCAAAACTAAATTTAATTATTTCTCTGATAAAATGAAACTGGTACTTTATATTTACAATCTGGTACTAGAAAAACCGTTACCAAGGATTTTACAATCACTTATAATCTACAAGTGTTTTTAAATATTATGAACAAATTGTAAAGCGTAATTTAGTCACATAGCTTAAATAATATTGTAATAATAATCATTTCATTGCTTTACAAAACCCCAAATTTTAATGTTGTTAAATAGTGAAAAATATAACGACAATTTAGTATCGTTCTGTTATTTGGGTAATTTTTCACAGACCCTTAAGAGATAATTCGAAGTTTTTTGCAATAAAGTTTCTGGTCGCATCGTTATTCATATGTACTTCCAATGTGTACAAATGCTGGAGTTCCGACCGACCTAAAGCAATCGGCCGCGCCGGCTACGGAAATCGGATAACGCAATAACAGCGTTCAAAGTCTTGTAGATTTATTATCTACATACAAGTCTTAGGTATCTACATACAAGTCTTAGGTATCTATGCATCTATTCAAATCATACATGTAACTAATTCATTATATACGGGGTCACCCATTTTCAGTTTCTTGATAACTTTCATTGATAAAAACGAACCATTCTGGAACTTTCCATCCACTTCGAGCGTTATCTCGCGAGGCAGGTCTTGTAACTTCTTATGCCTCTTTAAATTTATCAGGACTGTCGCGGCAAAGCGTCTCGTCGCTCAATTCCATTTTGAAACTTGCGGTCCGCTTAAGCATTTGTGGTCAAAATGAAAATCTGTGTACTCACGTCTACACAAGAATCGGCTCAACTTTTCCGTACCTTTTTCAGATGATCTTTTTTATGTCCAATGCTCCAGAATTCATAAAGGTCCTTATTTAATTGTCCTCCTACTACATAAAATTGTACTAAAGAAACAAGCGGACTAATCAAACACTGTCTGCCTTATAGCACCAAAAGTCCCTAAATAAATTTTTTGTATTCGCTTGTTTGAGAATCAATGGATTCCATTTGTCGTTCATAAATCATATTTTATATTTTGAGAACGATCTCGTAGAGTAATTGTCTCTCTAGTGATTACTTTTAACAGTTGCGTCCCCTGCTGTCCTGAAATATTTTCCTCGTAACAAATAAAAAACCGCGACCGAAATAATGTCATAGAAACGCTACGTATTTCATTGCGCTGGCCACCAAAAAAGAGATTTACGAAAAAGGCACGTAACGGCCTAGTTCCTTGTCGTCATAGTCTATTTTATAATCTATTATTATCCATTTTAAAAATTTCTTTCTTATTTGTAACGAAAAAATATGTTAGGGTTAACATACCGACTTTTTATTCAAAAAACCACTTAACATCATGTTTGTAATTAAATAAGTGACCCAAGAGAGTTGCAATGTTCCGTGCGCGAGAACAGTACGGACAGTTCTATTGTCCCGGTAGTAAAGATACTGCAATGACATACTATATGAAAGAAATGAAATTAAAAAAAATAAAAAAATGTTGGAGCGTAAAAAAAATTTTTTTTTGATAAAAAATATTTTAAAAGGTAAATTAATACTTTCCCACTGACCTGAGACAGGATTGATGTTTTCACAGCAACCGTGGCTCTACGACGACAAGTCGGACATCGAGAAGGTGCAGGAAACTCTCGAAGATTTGACGGAGAAGCTCGCGGCGTGCTCGGCGCGCGACCGCCAGATACGCGAATGGCAGAAACTTTTTAAGGTCAGCAAAAGTCCGTTAGTTTGTTTTAAAATTACAGAGAGAGTATCGGGAGACGTGAGTGGAGAGTGGAGATAACCGAAGCCGACCGTATCCTGCGAGAACTGAGCGCCTATTGTGGCCCCGCAGCGGCCATAGGGTATTGTGGCTCCGACGAACTGAACCGCGAGCCCCGCTGGCGCGCATGTACAGACTTTCCGCTCAGGGATGCGTCGCTGTGCAACTCAATTATGGCATTACAATAATGTTTATTAATAGCGCAGCCCTACACAAACAGAACCCTGCGCAAATTGTAAACTCGTCGACATGAAACTCATACGTAGTTAATTTATCGAAGACAACGAACACTTGTAGACTTTGTTGACTTACAGTTTACATTTTAAAATAAAACACTTGTGTTAGCCGAGCGAGTAAGGTCGAAGTGAGTACAGTGCGAGCTTTTATGTGCTCAACACGTGACAATAAGCGTTTATCCATAATTATCGTTTCGCTTCCGAACGTAGCCTTAATATGGGAACTCTTAATGCACACGCGTCATAATCATTTAAACGACGCTAGTGATGCGAATTGGGTACAGTCGAGACGCACGGTTGCGTTAATTCAGCGTTAATTGACACCGTAGTTTAATCGACGTTGTGTCACTCCTGTTTCGCGACGGTATTACATTATTGTTTATCAAACATTTCCGTTCGCTCCCTTGGGACTAACGGAGTCGGCATCGTCGCTTATCTGCCAGTCCCGATGTCTTGTCAGAAGCGAAATGGAAAGATTATTGAAAGTGTTGTTATTATATTTTAAGATTAGTTTATTTTTCCCAATTGTCAAATAAAAATAATATCGATAAGTAATATTTAACTCGAAAGCTGTATGTGGCAGTTAGTTTGTAACTAAGTGCTGTCTGTCAAAGGCTTATGGAGAAAGTTCATATAATTTATTTCGTTGCTGTGTCAGGAGTTGTTAAAAATAAGCCTGCTATATTTCCATTTTTGTATGGCATCTCCAAGGCTTACGTTTTTAATTAATCGCAAACGTGGGCGCGACACGGGTCATTTAATTTCCTCATGAAAAGTTTTATACAAAAATATTGACCTACATATATTGAGCACCTTGTCCACGTCGCCGTAACTTCACATTCTATTACAATCGCTTATTAATATTCGCAACTTCGTGGGTCCAACAAAGCAATTGCTAGCGTTAGTACCTACTGTTAGTACGATTAGTAAGTCATTACTAATTATACACGTATTGTAAGTATTCAGGTGCATACATATTTTAATCCGTTCAAATTTGTAGACTGACCGGTCAGGGTAGTGGTTAAGGACTCTCACTGTTGTGAGAAATGTGTAATGCAATATTGTACACTCAAACTGGCTAGTAGCGATTGGATGCGAAGAACTCGAGATCCGTGCGGCGTGCTATTAGAGAGGCGTATGGCCAGCAGTGGCTGGTAACAGGCTGGTGACGATGATGGTTAACAGCTGCCTTATCATCATAGTACAGCTTGCGCCTAGTTTCTGGACTGGTGACCACGTGGTCTTCAACGTCATAGCGCCCGATTCATTTCTAGTAACTTTATATTTCAATTTGTAGTTCTGTCTTTATAGAAATTCGAATATGATGCATTTCGGTCTCCATGAGTTCCTTCAATAAATAATATATTTGAAAATGTTTAATAATGGTTCCCTATGCTATCATATTCGTCTGCTGTGTTATTATATTTGAGCGTTTTTGGGTCATTACATTTTAAACTATTGACACTACAGTCTTCATCATTTTATTAAATATTTACCTTTAATACATTTCAAATAGGAGAACAAAATTTTTCATGCTGCAACGTTAAATCTAGACATTCATTCTGCGCGTTTTTCCCCGTTCGCTTCAAAAGCCAAAAATGTGATGATGTAATAGCCTAATGTGTCTGCGATCGAAGGCCGTGGCAAAAATGTAGCCGCATGGATTCCGCTCGTCGCAGTGACTTTTTATTCCAGTTGCTATTGCATTGAACACTACGTTTTCAGACCTGTAATGGTACATTTTGTTGAAATACATTTTGGAATCCTATAACGTACGAGAAGAGATGTAGCACATTTGGACAAATCCAGTCGCCCCATAAGTCAATTGATTTGTGCCAGATGCCACTAAGTACTATGTGTGGGTACATACAGTATTGTGTTAGTTTTTAGATTAAAGTAGTGATGGACACTGTTCATCGTGTGATGACCCTTCGCGTGGCCATAAGAAGAAGATTTCAAAGTAGGCTATCTCTATGTAACCTTAGAAACTAGATTTTTGGATAAAATATGTTACAATTAGACATAGCGTAACATTACGCCTACAATCCTCGAAGAGGTAGGTAGCGGAGTGTAGTATACTCCCACGTTTCACTAGTTACATCCGTTTATGACCCATCGTGGAATACCGTGCACAAATCTAGACTGCGAGCTATTGGTACGAATTTCGAGTTAAAAAACTTCTCCGCTTACTATTTATCATTACCAGTAAATCCCGAGGAAAGACTCTATTGGATTTTTTAAATTTTTTATAGCAGTGGCTCTAAGTCTATGCATAGCAATAGGATCACCCCGGATGCCATAATAAGACGTAAACGTAACAGGTGAAAACATTGTAGGTGTTATATCACTTTTAAATATTTCCTATATATAGGTACATACTTTGGCTATAAACTTATTTATTTATTTTCATGGAAAACTTATAGCTAACAAAATTTATAAATAAAATAGGTCAGTAAACGCCATTTAAAAGTTTCCACATGTAAACATAGGAGAGTACTACTCTATCAGAAACTTGAAAAAGAACAACTCAGGTGACAAGGACCTACTGTTTTGTACTTTTTGGCTGTTTTTTTTTTTGTTGTTTTTCCACATGTATTTTTTCTATTGTAACGATGACTGACTTATTTGACCGCCTTAAATTCGTCCGATATTACATCAGATCTAGCTGTGTCCTGTGTGTTCTGTTACACAACTGTAAGAATTGAAGTTGACGGTCTCCGGCGTTACCGGTCATCCCTTCAACATTCGGGGTCCATCGTGTCACAGTCATATGGTTTCCGACATCAGCACGTTAGGGCTGAAATTGCGTTGAGTTAGGTATCTATACATTAAAAGTAAAAGGGAGATCGGAAGGTATTGTGCCTATTCTATATGTGTTTTATCATTTGATACTTCTTACATACTTCAGTCGTAGGTACTAAACACATTTTACAAGTAATTTGAATTTGGTCCTTGAAAAGAAAATCATATTTATTTTTTGCTATTTCGTGAAACATTACTAACCAACTGAGCTTGGTCAGTTGTAAAAGACTATGGTACAAAGGTCACTATAAAATAATTAGCTATTTGCAATGCCCAAGTTGGTTTTAAAAATACAAATACGTTATTATCGATTTTCCAATTTGTCTAGTTCAAGCACATCTACGTATATCTCTGGACGATGACGGTGTATGTGAAGAAGTTAGCGTAAAATAGAGTAAAAAGACTAAGAATGTAATTATCAAATCTCTCAGTGAATCATTGCCCCTCTTTGAACTATGAAAGCACACCAGTACTTTGAAGTCATCTATGGTACGATAATTCAAAACCATTGTTTATCAACGAAAGCGAAATACTGCTGAATTACGCCTATATACAAGAAAGCTTTTGTATGTTTGGGGTGTTCGAGAGATAGATCATTTTTAAGTGACGAAGTCGGAACAAACTGTTTTTGACACCTTTGCGGTGGATTGTAGGTGTATTTTTATTTATTTCAATAAACACAAAAATTTGTATGACTTTCAAAAAAGATCGAATGTTTTTTATCATTGATGATTTGCTTAAAACCATTTTGCTTCAGTTTAATGAAAGAAATTTTAGTGCAGTCTCCTTAATCCTGGTCATCAGGTAAATGCTATTTGTTTCATCAGAGATGGTGCCACAAACTATGGCCATGTAAGTTAAACAGATCCTCGCATGGTCTCCAACGTTCTCGCTGTTGGAACAAAAAGTTTACATCCTCATTGCCCATGGGCTTAAACGATGTCATGAAGAGAATTGTGTTTCTGTTTGATATTTTAATAATATTAAAAGTTTTATTGATGATTTTCTGATGTCATTGTCTGGTACATTTTTTTGTTCGTGTATGAAGCACAATAAGTGTTGCTATAACCATGTCGATTTTGCCGTCGACTTCATTTATTAAAGATCGCTAGTGAGCCGAGAGTTCACCTCCGTCAGCGTTCATAGAAGTATGGAACACTCGCATGTATATGAAGATTTTTAATGTGTTTGTGTACACAAACACATTAAAAATGTTCTTATAACATAACAATGTTGTCGTAACGGTTTGCTTCTAGATACCTGTTTGATAAATGTACATACTTTAATTAATTAGTATAACATGTAATATTTGATGCTAAAATGGTGTAATGTGCAAAGAATTTAATTTGATGCTATTTTTATTTGAAAGCTTATTTAGGATAAATTTATTATATTTTCATATAATACGATTTTAATATTTCTATAAGAAGTAAATTGACTGCCTCGTTGGTCGTGTTTGTTGCAAGTGCGACTGCCGATCGGGAAGTCCTGGGTTCGATTCCCGGGTCGGGCACTACTTAATTTTCTAATTTAGATTTCCTAGTAGTGGCTCGGAGTCTGTATATGTGCCGGATGTATGGGAATAGGCTCACCGCCTATCCCGTAGTGGGACGTAAACGTAACTGGTGAAACGTGGGAGTGTTCTACATTCCTCTGCCCACCTCTTCGGGGATTACAGGCGTGATGTTACGATATAATCTCAAGTATTTCTTTATATCCTTAATATTGACCATTTTCGAATTGAACGATTTGAAATGGTAATTAGTTTAAGAGGTCGCGGCGGTAGACCTCGCTGCAACCGGCGGGCGCTCATGAGGAAGGACTTCGCACAGGTCCGAAACTAGTCGGGCCATCCCGAAAAACATACGTGAGTCTAGCCGTTTAATTGTGTAACACTCACGAAACATTTAACAATAAAATTTAGGTACTTCTAATAAATAGTAAAGGTACTTCTAATAAATAGTAAAGGTACTTCTAATAAATAAAAATATGTGAGGACGTAGGATGCCAGAAGAAATGAAATAAGTTTAAAATAAATATTGCCTGTAAGGTCTACAAGCTGCGTCATCGTTGAAGACGACATTCTGAAACTTTAGACGAACATTCCATCGTCACTCTATTCTCACTGTGATTTGTGCGAAAACTATAAAATATGAATAGTTGACATTAATATTAACATAAGAGCGAACATATCGACTGCAGCAATTAACATAGTCGGTACTGCATTTTGGCCAATTTTGTTTTATTGCATTAAAAGTCTTAGAATATCCATATCTTTGACCTCACAAAGTATCAAGTTCCAAAAAGGACATTTTCTATGTTTTTCACTTG
>DWDW01002529.1:0-10133 GCA_018245635.1 Mimoniades versicolor eupheme
GCTGCAGGACGATTGTCGATGTGAGAATTGTCGATAGTACGTTTTTTCGTTCGTTTAATTAAGTTTAACACAGTTAATCGTTTAATTATGTTTAACACAAATAATGGAATGTCACTATGTAGGTAGGCACCTACATACTTATTTGGTAATATGTTACTGATACGTTTCTGTAAAACGCGAATTTTGATTAATGCGCCCTCAAAAGCCACAAATCACCAAATGATCTACAGATTATGATACCGCGAACAAACTAATATTCTAGTGACAATTACTGAACATTATATCAGGTCTTATTAAGTATTCAGTATATTTATTTTATTTGTTAATTTGACGGCGAGCGAACAAACTGGTAGTACGCCTACTTTTTTTGGACACGTGCTACTATGTGTTCAATATAGAATATTGTCAATGCTTAAAAAAAATAATGTATTTGTAACAAATTTATGTATATTATGCCTTTCTGCTCTTGAACTTTAAACATACCAAATCTCACAAAAGGTGTCTTACAAATATTTCTCTTCTTATAGAAATACATATATACATTTATATAGATGAGTCGATGACCTTTCATCTATGAAATTTTAGTAAAGCTAATATAACAATAACGAGTATAATAAAGGTTACTTTCAAAGATATCGATATTGATCATCACCCCCATCCCTGAGAAACCAGAACGTCAAGTTGGCGGAAAAAGGGAGCGCTCAGTGTATTTCAGTAAGGAATCTATTTATACAGACCTCGTTATGTTGGTTTGTATGTACATACATAGTCGTATGTCCACATACATACTTGTTGTGTGGTTCTTATGTATGGGCGCGGCGTAAGATGCGCATTAAAGTGTAATGATAATTGTTTTACATATGGAAGTGTTAAATTATTAATTAACAGTATTAAAAGTTCATTATATATGTACATATTTGTTCCGCTACCTAGCTTTGAAAATTGAAACTAGCTACCTCTATACTTCTATTCGAGGCTGGTCAGACAGTTAGCTACTCGTGAGGAGCGCGATGGTCACACTGTTCAGACAAAAATACAATTTGTTTTGGCAACAACCACTTCATAACTGAAACAGTCCTAAGAGAAGCCGTTGAAAGTGTAGTAAGAGTAATAAAAATAGGTGCGAGATAAAGTTATTCCACGACTAAATATATTATGTACCTACGTGTGTGTACATATGTACATACTGTTATGTAACGATATTATTACTTGCCGCAAGCTAGTTTAGCTTGCCGCTTTTTAGCGTCTGTAATAATGTCTTCGATATTATAGAACAGACAATATAAACAAATTCCACGCTCATTTCATTCATTGCAAAAAATAAACAACATTAGTGAACAATAAAATAAATAGAAACAAATTAACGCTTACATTAAGTTCGCACTGGGGACATACACCCTGAATTATTATCAAAATAAGTGATAATAAACGTTATTTCATTAGGGCAAGATTCAATTTGGATTAAACTATGGTTTGTCGTTTCTATAAGTATCGACAAATAAGATTGAACCTTATTACAATAGTAGTAGAAGCATATTTTAATTGCTAGGTTTTATAAACGGCAGGGTAAAAGCCGTAAGTAGTGACATATGATTAAACTGTCGCGCTTTTATTTTGAGGGTGGACTTGCTAACTCTATGGCTAATTTTCCACCCCATCCGATCCACTTTAATCCGTTTCATAGTGGTAAAGTGTCGTGGAGTGAATTTTCTGACCAACATACCGCTTAAGTACCTACTCTATAGATGTTTTCCAATTAAATAATTTGATGGCTTACTGTCTCTACAGATTTAAATGATAATTGATTAATGATAATAAATTAGAATTTGATTTCTCTTAAAACAATTTGAAACTCCTCTGTCATGGATATCTTTAAAAAACAAACTCTCTCTTAAATTTGTAAAAATAAAAACAGATATTTTAAGTGTTGTTTATGGCCATAATCATCAATACCTATTAATGAATGGATACTGCGTTTATATCATGACGCTATAAAAATGATGTAATCGTTATAGATTAAACAACATAAATCAAAATATGTTACATGTATATGTACGTGCAGGTACAGACTACAGAGCTGACGAATCTACTGATATAAGACGTAATTACACATCATAAAATTATATTACCGTCTCTATCGCTCATACGTAGGAAGTTATTATTAGAACGAGAAGGAATCCCCTCATATCTTACGTCTTGCTCGGGGGAGAGAATTGAATTATACTGATTGGAGCCTTGCGCTCGGTAGCGCGGCATAATGTCATTGTGTGTATTGTCGCTTTAGTGTTGCCAGCGCTATTTCGTTAGAAATCTTCCGAAACGTTCGTAAAACATTTGGTAAAATATTGAATGATATTTAAGTCATCAATAATACAAAATAAAAAAATAAAATAAAATAAATGCACTTAAGTACATTTTTTAATTACAAAGGTACATATAACAAGTTTATGAAGTCTACTTGAGATTAATTACAATTATCCATAGTTTGCTACAATATCTTCATGTAGTATTTAACTCTTTTTAGCTTTCGGACAGCAAAAAATAATTAAAAAGACCCAGGATGTTTCCCTATGTCAAATCAGCTGCGTTAAATGAAGAGCTAAACATTTTAATATCATAAAAATAATTAAATTAACTTACAACGATCTAATCACAAACTAGACAGAACCTATAGATACTAAGGTAACTAGACGCCTGATACACACACACATGTACAAATATCTAATTACATACACACAAACATACTGCATCCACTCTCTATCCTCACTAAATCAGTATCTACACCATGTCAACTGGCTAACGAATACAAACGAAGGACTCTATATTATATATCAAGTAGAAAGAATGAAAATAAATAACATATATGAACAACAAAAAGCAATTATTAATTTTAAACTATATGATACGATAAAAACTATCGAATGAACAACATAGTAGTTAATATTTCGTCAGTCGTTACCTACCCAGATCACCTGCTTCACACGTATAGGGTAACAATGATACTTACCTATTTAGAGTATGGGCGGCGGTAAATTGATGCGGTGTACGTGCATCGGCTCCAAAGACCGGATAAAGCACGAGTTGGCTCTACTTAGTATTAATTTTAGCAGTAAGAGACGAAATGTATTGTGATTATTAAAATTTAAAGAGTCTAGGTAAATGATTGTAGGGGTTGTAGAAGTGAAACCGATTGTAGCAAGGTCTACATAACTAAGCTTTAAGTAAGGGACGATGTGTATTTCAGTCTTAAAGATATACTTGTCATACAAATACTAAGAAAATATAAGATAAGCTTATAAAATATCTCCACTCTCCCTTCCTCTCGTTCTCTCGCTCGTTTCTTGAAGATAAAAAGCAATTAGCTCCAAATCTATTCAACCCTTGAAAAGTTTCTGGCGTTTAAATTAATGTATATTGAAAAGCTAATTTTGCTATATCTTTACATTTAAAGTCGGGTATTGACGAAGATGGAGCTAACGTGTCTCATCTGTACACTCCTCATCGAACCACAAATGCGAACAAAATGGTGACTTTGTTGTAACTCTACATTCAAATTTGTAACTCTACACACAAATGTAGAGCAACCTTACGTCACCTCTACGCTCCACTGTGGCACACAAATGCACCTCTTACGAGCATACAAATCCTTACAGATTACATCGCGTCCCGTATATATCTTGTTGATTTATAGAGCCTTAGGGGACGGAAACGGGAAGCTTTTACATATCATATATCGTTAGAAAAACGTTAAAATCGAAATAGAGAGACTTTTGACTCTATACTGTACTACGTATACTATAAATTAATTATTTATATACTCTATGAGATAAAATCAATAACGTTTTAACTCATTAAGTTGAAAATTTAATGAATTATAATGCCTATTCCGTGGTACGTACAACATAACAGGTGAAACGGGCAGTACTACACCCTTTTGCCTAGCCCCTAAGGGAAATACAGGCGTGATGTTACCATTTACACTGGTTGAGACGATTTGATTAAACTAATACATTGTATAATTGTTATATTTAATATTGAATATATGTTAAATAAATAGCTGACACTAGCGACATCTCCACTGTTCTGTACATAGAATTAACATATTAACTATATATTTCATATACAGACATGAAGACATATTATACAATACAATGTATCAACAAGAAATACATTGATGGCAAATATGATTAAATATTAATAACTCTGCATTGGCAATAGTCTCACCGCCTAGTCTATAGTAGGACGTAAACGTAACTAGTGAAACGTGGGAATATTATACATTTCTTTGCCAACCTGTTCGGGGATTACAGGCGTGATGTTACTTTGTTGATCTCTACTATAAATGAAGGTATAGTAATATGTAATTATATATACATAGATATTACATACATAGGCATTTGTAAATATATAAATATTTAATTTGCCCTTGTGATTCACTTATGTGAATATTCCACGCTATTCCATTCCATGTGATTTGAAGTCTAAAGAGTGCATCTGCCATTGTTGATTTTTGCATTAGACAGGTAATATCGGACATTTTCAACTCTGACACCAAAAGTTATTATTTTCTTCATTCACAAATTTAAATGTTTTATTAAACTCAATTTATAACGAAAGCTAAGTAACAAAATAAAAATGAATATCAAATGTAATATAAATGAAGTATAAAAATGAAAATTAGCAATGTAGGTATGTATATTAATTTTGATCGAAATGTGATGTGACACGAAAAACTGAACACTGAATTCGTTCTCAATGCTACCAAAATATTAGGAAAAGTCAAATAATGTCGACGGCATATTAGAAGAATATTACTATGTAATGTAGTCGATTATCAATTGACGAATGTATATCGAAGCGGAATGTAAATCAATCTTCAGATAAAGTTATTGAATCGATTTAATGAGAGTTGTGTGTCTACCAAGCGCATTGAGAAAACCCTTGATGCCTAATTAATAGTGACGTCATGGGACGTAGCTGCACGTATTGTGTATAGAATTATTTCCTTCGTAAAATAATAATTGTTCTAATTAATTAACAACCAGTTCAATTGGCAATAAATGTCAAAAACGTGAACAGGTCATAATTCTATCCGTTTGGTGTAACAATATAGACATCTTTAGTTATCTTTTAAATTATGTATCAATAAAGGTACAAAGATATTTTCAAATTAATTATCATCATAAGGCTTAATCCATTGTTAGACATAGTTCTTCCCTAACAGGTTTTTGTGATTAGTAACGCAGAGCACGGCTACTTGTACGTCTATGCTAAATTAATGGAAGAGGGAATATTGTACCTACCTAAAGAACATAAAATATTGAAATGTCTCTTGCAGTTCGCGTTTACCAGCTACTTTCATAGTGCATAAACTATTTTTTAACTTAAGAGTCAGTAAACTGTCCTCTCTGGCGTGGCGCGCGTTCGTTCAAATCAAACATTTGAAAAATATTTAAAAATACATTAAACATACGAGGGCCAGTAAATAAATACGACTCCGTGCTTAAGGGCCCAAATTGAAAATCAATAAATGATATTGTCATATTGACTGAACGTGACTTGTGAGCATACGGTAATAGCTCTTCAAAATGGGTCGTAAAAGACAATTCGTGGCTGTAAATCTTAATGCTACAACCATTTACAAAATAATTATAACTAGTCATAGACGTTAACTGTATAGCTAACATAACAGACACAAAAATTATTTGATATTAGGGCATTGGAATTACTTATAAGGATAAGAGGTAACGATAAATTAAATAAAAATAATATTAAATAAATATCTTCTATCCATGTCATTCAGAACAAAATTCATTATGTGTAAATAATTTTAATTTCCATTATTTTTGGAGAAGTTATAAAAATTTAAAATATTTTAAATTTTGTCTAGCAACGTAGCTACATTAGGAATATAATATGAAATAATATAGGCACTTAAATCATAATTTGCGTCTAGGTATGTACTTAACTCATAATTTGTGTCTAGTTCTATTTTATACATAAATCAGCAAATAACATCACAAAATTACAGATAGATAACGAAATATAATTTGATATTGCGAATAACAAAACCCCAAATTAACCGAATCGTTCACAAAAAAAACACGTTGACAGGTCTCCCGCCAAAAGTTAACAGATGCGTTCAGGATTATCGGCTTGTGCAAATACGACCAAATGTCACGGAGTATTTTGGAATGCTGCTTTTCACATCTAACAAATTCTAACCTTATATTTATAGTAATAAAGACTGGTCTCTTCGTAAAACAAACTAGCAATATGTTTATTCAATCCTGTTATCCTAATTGATAATTATCATTTTTATGGGCTTAGTGCGAACGCGGCGCGTTTGGCTAGCGATAAATTTAGTGGAGTAATTTCATTAGATAGTTCCTTGTATTAGATAAATGAATTCGCTGATTACACTTGCACTTTATTTGTTTGTATTCGGGAAAAAAAAATATTAGATGTGATTGATAGCGAATAATTAAAAACCATAGCGTCAAACGAGCAGGAAGGATCGTAATAAACATTCTGATTAGGCCCTAAACTATCTAACTTAATTGAATAATATTATATTTTTTCTACACCGGAATTTTTATTTTCTAAAATAAATTAATCCAAATTAAATAAAAATTTATTGATCTAAAAGAAACATCAGCGCAATCCAACGTATAACACCAGAATTAAATATATTTTAAAGTTGGTCACAGATACATCGCTACCCTCTATTCCTAAATATTTTAACCCTTCCTTATTTCATATGACTAGATCCAGTCTTTGCAGCCCAAAGCTCAAAAAAGCTAATTGTAGCACAAACAGGCGAATCCCAGGTATCTAACTGCCCTCAATATGTTTAAAGATTTCTAATATCATTCTACTATACAAATCCCTCTTCTCCGTCAGGTGCCCCGCACGCGCTGCTCGGCAAGACTAGACGTCCGCGCACAGCATTTACTTCACAGCAACTCCTGGAGCTGGAGAAGCAGTTCCGGATGAACAAGTACCTCTCCAGGCCCAAAAGGTTCGAAGTCGCCACCAGTCTCATGCTCACTGAGACCCAGGTACTTACACTTATTGCATATCGCTTTTTATGAAAGTATAATCAATTTATAGAAGGGGATAAGACTCAGATGGAGTCTTGGGTACTTATTACAAATCTTTTTACATGGAATAAGTCTAAATATCCAGTGACATGTTATGTCTATCGTAACGACCTATTTTCAGTTTTTTTTATGTGCATATTAATAACGTATACTACCTACCAAGCTACCGACTACATGACCTATTAACAATATGACGAAGGCTTGTGCGTTTTTTACACGATTATTACGAGGACTAGATATGACTTACAAGAGAAGTAACACCCCCACTGTACACATAGAACAATATCACTAAAATCTCAACCGCATTTATCATAAGTGAAAGAGATTAATCTTTAAACCCGCCCCACGCAATAACGTTTATGGCGGCAACCCCTATAAGCTGTCCCGACATCTGTAAACTGAAATCCCGGCATCTTTCAAGCTGACGTCCCGCCATTTTGTGTGTCAAAACGTTTTTCGTGAGATCATTTATGAGGGTGAAGTGTTGGGGTGGATTCGCGTAAGTTTTTAGTGCTTTTGCCGAAAGAAAATTGTCATAGTATACACATTATGTCTATGTATGTGTATAGTACCTATAGGTTTCCAAAGTAGTCCAGGTGGACTCAAAGCGGCCCACAGGACACTCGAGGGGTGTCTACGTTGACGTCACAGAAAAATTGGGCTCCACAAGTCATAAACGGGTGTCCACGAAAATTAATCTACTTTTGCTAGTAAAGAACTAAGGTGTAGGCTTGACTTCATCCGGGTCGGGAGAAAATTTTAGCCGCCCTATATGCCTCTGTTGTACCATGTATAACAGATCATGAAAGCAAACAGTGTCAAACATTGCAATCATCATCATCATCATCAGCTTATCTCAGTCCACCACTGGACATAGGTCTTCCCCAAAGAGCGCCATCGCGCCCTGTTTTCGACTTTCCGCACCCAGCTTCCGCCTGCAGCCTTTGGCAGATCGTCAACCCACGTGGCCAGACGGCGTCCTACATTACGTTCGCCGACACGCAGTCTCCAGTCCACTCCAGAACTCGCGTACTTCACCTGTTATCTGTTCTTCGGCAAATATGCCCAGCCCATTGCCACTTCAGCGAGATAAAAACATTGCTAACTAAAGCTGTAATCAGCGGTACAAATGAGTCACCTAATACTCGCGGTACCAATAGGTGAAAGGCCAAGGTCAGGCACTAGTCTGAATTCCAATTATGTTTAGAAACATTACAACGGTATGTGATTTAAAAAGTCTATCTAATTAACATTTATATTTTGTCCATAAATTATTTTAGGGTAAGCAAAACCATTATAGCTTAGGTCTCATGAAATCTATCATGTACTTACATAGAATGTCCAACATCTAACCATCCAAATTAAGAATGTCCAATATCCAACCTTTCTACGTGCAACTTTTTTATTGACAATGATACAGACGACAAAATTTCTTTGACAGGTAAAAATATGGTTCCAAAACAGGCGGATGAAGTGGAAGCGGTCAAAAAAAGCCCAGCAGGACACGAAACAGAAAGACACACACAGTCATGCGAATGAGGACAAAAATAAAACGAAGGAAACCAGCGAAACCGAAAAACCGCAACAAATCGCGGCAGATTTGACATCTGTCAAACCACCACCCATGCTAGACAGGGACAGAATTATTGCGTTGGAGCGAGAAAGAGCGATGGCTGCCGCCAATTTCAATTCTAGCCTGGAAAACAATAGACGCGGGATGGTGGTAATGAACCAAGATGGCGGACGAACCGGCATAGACATGTTCAGGCCGTATGTAGTATGAAAATAATGTTTTTTCTATTTAGTGACAAAAAACTTTTTAAGTTTGATAAATTTAGTTTTCGAACAATAAAAACATTGGCAGATTATATCTATAGTAAGTATTAACTAAATTTTAAACAATTCAAGTATTATTATATGAATAGGTACTATGAACTGATACAGGCCAAAAATGTATAAAGATAAGTTGTAAATATCAATAGTTTTCAATAATACTTACCGGATAAGTCTATTATAAAGTCATTTCTATAAAATATTTTAATGGTGTACAGATTAAATTACGTGATTGTATTAACTGTTAAAATAAATATAGATAATAAATAGTTATACCTAGTTAATAATAGAAATGCCAAAGATACTTCTTACCTATGTATTAATTAATCCAATTCCCACGTGAGTTTCTTATTTGACAAGTGTGTATTTTATAAAGATTTTACGAGAGGGAATTAAAATAGAATTTTACTAATATCTCTTGTGTTCACTGCCTCTTTGGTTTAGTGGTTACGAACGCAACTTCTGAGCAAGAAATTCCGGGTTCGATACCCGCGTCGGGCAAAGTATTTTTGAGTTTACCTTAATAATAAACAAAATAATTCTTACATAATTGACATTGAAATCCAAAAAATATCCACGATGCTATTGCTCTAGCTATGACATATTTTTGTTCTGTTTTACTTCCACAATTTTTATATTTTCCAAAATATGTTTCCAAATTTTCATCGTATTCGGTTATGCATCTATAATTTCGCACTTTGATATTGATCTTATCATTTAATATTGATCGTAACTCCAAAATCTTGAATATTTGCACAAACCGTACAATTTTCCCAGTCTCACAATAGTTGAGTTCTAAATTTAAAAATGTAGCTACAATATCTATAATTAATTTATTAGCAATAATAACAAGTTTTCAAAACGTTATATTTTATAAATATGACGTCATATAAAAAAAAATCATACCATAAAAGCCGACATCCATTTTTTAGATACTGAAAATCTATTGTCCTAATTTCTATTATATTTTGATTGTGCTATGAAGTGTCAATAAGCTGAAAACGTTCCAAAACTAAACACTTCCTCAAACAATCGAAAATAAAACAAATTAATACATATTGAAAACATTAATCATAATGATTTATTGATAGATTAATATAAAACATCTTTATTCTTCAATCAGTATTATTGATAGTCTTGTAAAGAATTAGAATTGGTTGTAATAACTGGATGTCTCACTATTGTCGGTGTGATTTC